>JANHFX010012093.1:0-12716 GCA_027560015.1 Chloroceryle amazona | reverse complement strand
ACCCCACCAGCAGATTTTATTTATATGTACACTGATGTTTGCTCCACAGCTGCTTTCCACAGTGTCTTCTTAAGATCATAAGACCTCAGGCACAATCTCTGTTGCTGTGTCAGTACAGCAGTGTATGTAACAGGTGAGAGCAACCAGTGTCTTTGTCCAAGCAGTCCCATCAGCTTCAGTGCTTTTTCATGACACATTTCACTTGTGCAGAGCCCATATCTTTGCTTGGCCTTCTTACACTGAACACAATAGGACCGTTAATATGAGCTCACTACCGAGAGAGAACAGGTTGGTATTGCCAGTGAAGTACATGGACAAACTGGCTTGATGGAACCAAGAGATTTTGATCCCCTCAGTGATGATCTGAGGAGCCTGTCATCTGATTTTTCTCATTATTCTTCCATTTCTTCTTGCATTTTAATACCTAGCTCCACTTACTTTATTCTTTTTAGATACCGAATTTATACCATAAAGCAGACAACCCCTTAAGCAAAAAAACAAATTTATGTTTTATAAGTAGTCTGGTTTGAGATTAGGCATACTACACAAGGATACTTAACAGAGTAATAACTCTGATTTGTCTCTTTTCTTAGACATTGAGCTAAAACTCCCAGGAAGCAGCATAAAGACATTAACCAAAAACTAAGCTGAAACATAATCACTCTAATTAATACCTACTAAGAAGAGCTGGTTTTCAGGAGAAAGGTTGCAACAACATTGAAGTCAGGTGGCAGAATCCAGCCCAGCCTGATTGGAAACTGCCAAGAGAGTCACCTGCCACAGCACTGCCCCGTTATAAAGCAGAAGGAAAGGAGCAGCTTGGAGGTTTAATGATGGAGGTTTTTATGTTAGGTTTATTTTTTTGTGTTATGAACTTTCATTAGAAAATTAAGTGAGGAGAAAACTCATTCTACTACGTCTGGATCATCAGGTACTTTTAGAAAGGATGACCTAGAACAAGAAATACTGGATTTAGGAAAATTACTTTGCTACTGGAAGTTGGTAAAATATGTTTTTCTACCTTTAAGCAAAGTAGTTATATAAATGGAATAGCTCTGCAGCCTTTATATATATATATATAAGATTGTGATGCTTGTTTCTTCTCTATCTTGGCTGGGCTCTGGAGAGCATACTTTGATCCTTAGTTCTTGTTTCTTAGATGACTTATGAGGCCTTAAAAACTGTGACTTGAATAGGGGTCCAGTGATTTATCTTTGGGAAGTTCTTAAATTCTGATTGTTCTGGTAAGTGGCTCACTTGAGTTGCTTAACCTGTGTTTATTGGGGATATTTTGTTTTTTTGTTTAAGGGGTTGTCTGCTTTATGGTATAAATTCGGTAGCTAAAAAGAATAAAGTGGAGCTAGGTATTAAAATGCAAGAAGAAATGGAAGAATAATGAGAAAAATCAGATGACAGAAGAGAATTGCTTTTGTCTCTTGTTTCAGTCTAGGGCTCTGCATGGACACTAAATCAGTGTTTACTTTCAGGAGATTTTAGCAGATAGTGCTGTCATCTATGGGAGAGATGAAGAACTGAGTTTATTTCACTCTAGTTGTTAATATTACCCTAACTAGATCCTAGAAGGACATGTCATTTAGTGTGCTATGCAGATTTAATTGTCTGGTGAATGCATGTAAAGGGCTGCCAAAGGAAACTGGAGAAAGAGAAGAATTAAGGCAATTTTCTCACCACTTAGTAATAGTAGGAGACTCAGGGAAGCTTTTCCCATCCCTGGCTGTCCCCCTTGCCTCTGCTTTCCCTGGCCTACTATAGCTTCTTCTACTACTGCTGGACTTCTTCTAGACATTATTGTAGCTCCTCTGGTAGAATGCTGTCAGAGAATGTTGCCTGTTTCTCTGGGAAAACGCGTGGTTATTTAGCTGTGTGTTGTATTGTCCACTGGCAGTAGCGACAGCATGGATATCAGAAAAGTTTGGCTAACAAGTGCAGGACCCTACTGTAGGTGGGTTTCTTGCCTACCTAATACTGTATTTTTAAGGGAATGCTCAGGAAGATGCTCTAAACCAAGGTTTCATAGTGAAAACTGTAAATTGTACATATATTTATAAAACTGTTGATTTAAGAACTAATAATGAGCAAAGTATTTGTGGGGCTGGGTGAGAAGCTTTTAAAAGACCAAATAGCAAATAATTCTTTGAAGTGCTAATCTTGTACTTGAGTCTGCTGTATTTCAACCTCACAGATGTATGTGGGTAATGCTTCTCTTGTCCTGGGCTCAATTCCCAAATGTGTGGAATGATGAATTCCTTCTGCTCAAATGACTGGAGATGCATCCCTTCAGAGGTGCTCCAGGAGAATTTGACGGTCAGGTTTGCAGTAAGCTGATGCCCTCTGCTGGGTATGAGTATCTCTTAAAATGTAAACCCCCTGTTTCAGAGAAGGATAATGAGTTTCAAACAGAACCCCTACAAGAGGGTTGATGAGGTTCTGAACACCCTGATCTAGTTGAGGATGTCCCTGCTCTCAGCAGGGGCGTTGGATCAGATGACCTCTAGAAGTCCCTTCCAACCCAGACATTTCTATGATTCTAAGAGTGAACTGGGCTGTTTAATCACAACTGTCCACACCCCCCTACAGTATCTTTTAATATGTGTTTGGAGGAATGCTGTTAACTTGGTACCTAGTGAATTAACCTAAGAATAGTTCTGATTATGGATTCCACATTGGTAAATATTAGATGTGATGTGTAATTAAAGATTTTTAAATACAAATATGATTAAGTAAACTGTTCCTCTACTATTAGTAGGATTTTAAAGCATGCACAACTTAAAGTTGGAGAGAACAGTTCAGACTGTTTTAAATTAAGATGTCATTAGTGTGATATTGACTGGTTAGAAGTCAGTATAAAGGTGAGTAAAGCTTTAAGGATTTGTACTGAAGAATTATTGTAGAAAATTATCTAGATCATGAGGGACTACATGTCTGTGTACCCTGTATGTCACTGAGAAATCAGCTGAAAAATGCTGCAACTCTGCATTTATTGGGACACAAATATGGCCAAAAATAACTCTAATTTTAAAGGAAAATATACTGAAACTGGAAGTTCTTTGTTTATACTTTTTCATGAGACTAGAACTCAAAGGCTTTAATGCTGATTCCAGCCAGCTGTAGCTGTTTCCATCGCATAAGCAAGAGATGTCCACCTGAACACTTAGCCTCTGTGTAGCTATGTCACTGTGGGATTTCAGTGTAAGCTCTTGTGTAATTGTCTTTTGGCCCATTCTGGCTAATATGGGTAACACCTGTATGAAAAGGCTAAAAACATTAAAATGGGTTTAAAATGAGAAAAGTCTCATTTTTTCCTATTAGAGGCTTTAATCCTGACTTCTGGACTTATAAAAAATGAAATCACACTTTGTGTAGATTTGTCCACTTCTTGCCATTTCTGATGTCTTGAATGGGCAGCAAAGAGGTTTGAAAGTGTCTGTTTCTGAAGGTCAGGAACTGAATTGATTAAATCAAATTCATGCTATGTCTATTTCCCAAAGGTAAATGCATTTTAGTAGCATAGATGCTAAAAACAATATAACACCCTCTCTGGGTGGATTACCTGACTGTACTATAGCATTATTTCAAGATTTAACAGAGAACATCCCAGGGTGCTTTTCATCATTTTGAAATTGTTAATTCCACGAGGGGTGGGGTGGGTTCTGCAGGCAGAAAGACGCATCTTGTCTTGGATATGACTGCAAGATTGTGTGGTAATAAGGTCAGTGGAAGGACACTCACTGCTTAAGAAGATGTTACATTTGACCGTGTCCTAAACTTGATGTAAATTTTGCTCTGTGTGACAAGTAAAATGTAAATACGCTCTTTTGGCTTCTAAGAAATCACAAATCTGGAGCTTCTGTTCAATAACATCAGATTGATCCACAGGATATGTATTATTCATAAATAATATTTTATTGTCATTAACTTGTCGAGTATGTAGACATTGTCTAGGTATTACTTTTTGCAATTAATATCAAAAGGTGAGTTGTAACATGGTAGCTGGGGTCTATCTGCAGCTGGCTTTTCTCTTTAATGCATGCAGACTTTCAAGTGGGTTACTATACCTGGCTTATGAACTGTGACTTATGAAAAGTAGTTGTGTTCTTTGGCTAAAAGAACATACTGTTTAACAGGCTTAGTTGTAGAGTAATTCTGAAAGACAAGGAATTACATATGCTATTGGGAACAATATGCAATTGCTTTTAGATTATAAAATAGCTTGTATGTTATGCTGATGGGATAAGCTTGTGTGATGTTTAAAAGCAGAGAAATTCATAGCTGTAAACATTTTGCATCTAGCAAGACGGTAAAGCTTGACTTGCAATGATGTCTTTTAATGGAAAGCTAGATGAGGGACAGGAAAGCATATAAAAACTGTTCTGCTGAACTTAGTAATGCACAACCTAGGCATGCTAAGGAGATGCAGCTAAATGGGAAATGCGTGCAATGTTTAAGCATGACATGTGACAAGTAACACTAAAAAGTCCTCTTATTAGGAAAAAAAAAGTCCCCTGTAGGTTTTATAGACATAGCCAACTCCCAGTACTTTGCAAAAGTTTTTTTAAACAGCAGTCTTAGGCATTTTGTTAGGAAATAACTCGAGTCATGTATTTGAGAAAGTACTTGCTGCTAGTGAATCTGTAAAAATGAGACCGAGTCTGTGAAAAGTTAGATGTATTTCTCCATCTCCATTAAATATACTAATAATTTAATAGGTATATAAATACATATACGTACAAGAATAAAGGTTCTAATACTGGGAAGCTCTAGGCAATTTAAGCTACTGGTACATTTGTATGTCAGTGAAATGCTTTAACAGTTACTGAATCTAAGTCTCACTGTGGACTTAAGTGTTGTTATAGTCATCAGATAGCTGGAAGCCTGATAAATTTAAGACTGGGTACTGCTGACTCTGGTCTAACTTAAATAATAAATACATAAAACTGACAAGATTGGACCAGCTTCCCACCCCCAGTATCTATTTGTATTTTCACCTAATTCAGAAGATTCTTTCAGAGATGAAACCGTTCCAAACATGAACACACAAGATTACATGCTGTGTCAGGATGAGCATGCTCTATACTCAACGAAGTAAAATATATTAAAGCTGCTTGCATGTAAGGTAAGCTATTGCTATTACTCAGTTGTGCTGTTACTTTCTGGGAAAGCATAAAGAGTGTGATGCTCCTCCTAAATAAACTCACAGGATGGTTCTTGGGGTAAGTGTAGCTGGAATTCAAGACCAACAAGAGACATCCATTGGAAGAACAGCCAATGCTCTGACCCCCTCCTCCCTCCCCCCACCCCAAAGACTGTTTCTTTTCATAGCAAATTTAATAAAAATATAGTAGAAGTTGCTGCTTATACTTCACTAGGACCAGCAGATGTCAGCACAACTCAAAGCATAGTCTTGGATTTTTAGCAATGCAACTTTCATACCAGAAAACACACTGACCAAACAGCAGCATTATACAGCTTTACCAAGTAAGTCTTTGGAAATCAGTATTTAACAGTATTCTTCAATACATGTGACCCAGTAAACATGCAGATCTTCCAAGTCTACCACAGAAATATGAAATTTATCCAAAACACAACAAAAATATGAAGGAATAATGCTTCATGCTACTAAGATGTCAATTATAAAAACACTTTTCCACAAATCTTAAAATGTTAATCTTCTGAGGATAGATAACACACCAATCTAACAATTTCAATTCAGCTTTTTTGTAGTAGTCTGGATATTCTTCATTTGGAAACAGACACTCAAATTCACTTCAGCTGCATGTAAATATTTACCTTAAAAAGAGGAGGGGGGGGTGGGGGGAAGAGGAAGTACCAGCCCACTTCAGTTACAGCAAATTTTTTTTTTCAATTGTGTTATACAGAAATCAACAAAATAGGACCTGATATTTAATACTTTAACATATTTTTCAATGCATTGACAGTTTAATAACACTTTAACAGTGAGGCTTGAATTCATAAGGATAACTTGATCTCAAATCCCAGTACCTTGGATGGGATATGAACTAAATACCTTTGAAACCATTTAAGTGAACAGGACTGAATTAAACAGATGTATCTGTGACAATCTATAGAAGATAAAGCATTCACTATTAATACTGGAGAGAGTTTTATTAATACTTCATGTAAATTCACTGAGAATTTTTAGTATTTCATGTAAAAGATATTCAAAACTGTAATATACTTAACTAGAGAAGGAAAAATGATGAATACATGTAGATGGTACACTGTATAAAGACAGTATATGAAAGAATAGTGAATCTCAATATATCACATGAAATTTAGCACCTTATATATACATACTGTGAAAGACTGTTCAATGAGAACTTACTTGGATTACTAACAACACTGAGTACAATGTAGAATGAAGTTGAAAAGACAGTAGTAGTATGATCACTTCCATAATCACACTGAATACGTCTGAAAGCGAGCATATTAATCACGTGGATTGTGATAAATTCTAATGCCTTTCATTAAACCACTAAATTATGAATGTGCTGTGTTTAATCAAAGCATGGAATATATACTCAGGATAAATATTGCACATACAGACTAACCAACATGCTTATTTCTAATTACTTCTCCTCCTTCTATCTCAATTTGCTCATACAGCCACTTGCGGTCACAGCGACATTCAGCTCCACATTTGTTGGAGCCACACTTGGGGCAGGCATAGAAACATCCCAGGCAATCTTCATCAAGACAATCACAGAGGTCCATCCCACTGTAAAGTAGCAGTCCCTGGCTGTCGTAGACTTTGCTCTTGGCTGGTATAACTTGCCTGAATAAGGACAAACAACAGTTGTTTCCATGTTAAAAAAATCAACCTATTTGATGTCAAGCTGCTAATAGTTGTTGGCAGAAGTTTGCTTTGTTCAGGTGCTCATTTTACCATTTAATTTAAAAGATGTATTTATGTTCCTGTATTTGACAGCATCTCTCAGTACTAATTGCATCTCTACTAGAGGGCTTTTGACATAATTTCACAAATGGAAAAGTTCTTAGTTCTTCAACAGCACACATATTCAAGCATTTATGAATATTATTAGTTATATGATGTAAACTTCAGATTACCTTTCAGAGGATATGAAATGGTCCCTAAATGACTCTTCTTTTGTAACATATAGCTGCAATTCAAAGGAGGCCATGTAGAATCGTTCAGGGTACACAAATACTAATTTAAAAGTATTTTCTATGCTCCATGACTCTCTGTCTACATAACCATCCTGTTAAACTACAGTCACAGAAAAACTTGGTTTGGAAGGGACTTCTGAAAGTTACCTTGTCTGACACTCTGTTCAAAGCCAGGTCAACTCAAATGATCTCTAATGTCAGAGATGCCACAACACCTTTGATCCAGCATTTCACTACATAAAAAAGGTTTTCTAGCATGTCAACAAAAATTTCTCAGGTTGAAACTTGTGCCCAAATTGAGCAGAAGAAACAAATGGAGGTGAAAAGTGAGTGCAGTTTGTGAGGAGCACATCTAATGTCTGTTTCTGTCTTCTAAGGTTAAAATTAGGTGAAGAGGAGGGGAAACGCACTGATATGATCTCTGTTGCATGCTTTGACAGATATCATGACTAGATAAAGCTGGAATTTCTATTGCTCTCCTACTAGGGCAAGACTGAATTGGTCCAAACTTTTAGTGGAAAATGACAGACAAATTTCATCCGCCTATACCCTTCCTTGTAGAAACTGATTTTTTTTTTTTAAATCACTCACATTAGCAGGTTGTAATTTCTATATAGTATTGTCCCACTTGGACACTAACTTCCTTTTTTTAAAAGGAAGGTGGGGTCCTAAGTGTACACTTTTCTTTAAAGAGTGTAACTACTGAGTTTATTGAAAGATGACAAATCCAATAATTTAAGTGTAGTCTACTTGATCTTACAGTATTCAAACATAGCCTATTATCAGAATTTTAGTTTATACGTAAATTAATGCCTTCATCTATGACCTGTGCAGTGTTGTTATGTCTTAACAATACTTGTTTGTGTTAGTGTAAATATCTTCTATTTTTGTCTCTGTAGTGATGGTGTACCATCCTCAAAACAGAAAAAAACACCCCAGGAACATAGAAACATCCATACAAAAAAAATGCTAGAGTGTTATAGGGCCACTGACCATCAAGGCTATTTTATTTTGAAGTGAAAGCTGAAAATAATATAAATAGAGGGGAAACAGCTTACCTGTCTGAATTAAATGATGCATTTTTTGTTTGCAGCCTTCTTTTTTCCCTCTTACTGGTCTCAGGAGTGAATTCAGTCTGTCGTCCTGGATTAGCAAACTGTAGAGACTTTAAAGCCTTAGCTGTACGCCCCTGAAAAAAAAAAGACAGATAATCTCAATTGGAAATGCAAACAAATTCATAAGAAAGTCCTGTCAAGCCTGGATACTGTAATAATAACTTGGGTAAATTGTTGACCTCAACTCTAAGCACTGGATTTTTGAGAAATAAAAACTTAAGTCTCAAAATTTTTATACTGAGGAACTGTACCAGTCTTAAATCCCAATAATACAAACTTTACAGTTTTAATCAATATGTTCAAGTCCACCCCCTGTCAATCTCCTAATCATTTTGACATGTAATTGAAAAATACAGTGGGGCAACAGCTCCTTAGAATTCAATTTTGCTTTGCTACATGGCACATATGAATGAGCTCTTGCCAATTTGTTTGTCCATACTTCTACTGATTACCTGCATTCATCTTGAACAAGGCATCTAACAATGTACAAGCTGTATTCCAAGTTCAGCACTTTAAAGGATTATCCTCCCACACTGGTTCATTACTGCCCCTGAACAAATGCTGTGGCCTTCATAGCTCAGACACCACAACAGGACACTTAATTCACATCAGTGCAGGTTCACTTGGTAATGGACTGCTAGAGAAGAGAGTAAACCAGAAGTTTATCTCAGCAGCCTTAGAAGCAACCTTTCAAGTACTCCATTTTAAACACGAGCATGTTTTTTTACAAGGCTTGAGTAACAGATTATAATACCAGCAGTCTGGTATTTACATAAACTTAGGAGTTGCAAGTCACCCTAGCAGACATAATTTGAGTTTAAAAGGTCATAATATTTAATTAGAGAATAAGATTTTGTTTTAAGGTCCTCCAAATACGGGTTTAAATACAGTAAACTCCCACACATCTAAACCACTACACCCTTTCATATTTCAATTTAAAATCTTCATTATACAGGACTTGTATGAAGCCCAATTCCAATAGCTGGCAGAATGGGGGGTTGGGGGGACCTGATCCATATACATTATACATACGTCTGAATCGAGTTTTCTTTTTTGGCGGTCTTCAGATTCAACATCCACGCTTCCATTTATTATCTGCATACATTTGGGACAAAGCTTCCAACCAGGTACAAACTGTCTTCCAAACTTGGCACTTAGAAAAGTTGCATCATCTAAGTCAATTGCTCGTAAGTTTTTCTTTGATAGTTTTCTGTGTATATTAAAGGGATCACAACATGATCTTTGTAAGTCTTCAAATCTTTCAATGTAAATTTTTGCATGATGGAAGCAGATTGTATTGTTCTCTGAAAGGGTTATTCCAGTCCTAAGCTGAAGTAAGAGTAGATCTGATGAAGATATATCTTGCTTAGTCTTGAAGCCAGTGTGACGGGTATAATAGGTCTTATGGCATTCATTGGTAGCTTGAAGCTGAACTCCAACTGAACAAGGATCCATTTTACTTGAAACAAATTTATTCACTTATTAAAAAAATTATTTCTTTGAAGTCTTTATTAGCTTCTATGAAGATCACCCTAGAAAAAGCATTAAAATCCATCAGATTTGTGCTGCAAACCTTTATCTGTATGCTTGACAAACTAGGCTAAGTGATTTAGAAAACATGTACAAAAATTGTAGCATTCTAGTCTACATTACACTAAAATTCTGGAATTAAACCATCCATCTTATTCTTTTCAGAAGCATTTTATTCCAGCTACAATAGGTATCAGTTCAAAATGTTTAGTAGCATTACTTTCTGAAAAGCACCCTGGGAGCTAATGTTTTGGCTAATGCTGAGCAGTGCTTACAGTGCCAAGGAATTTTCTGCTCCTTGCACTTCCCCACCAGGGAGCAGGTTGGTGGGATAGTGACCCCAACAGACCAAAAAGATATTTCTTATCACAGGATGTCATGCTTGGGGAATAGCTGGGCATTGTTTGGTTGGTGGTGAGCGACTGCTTTCATTTGCATTGCTTGTTTTTCTTGTATTTTATTCCCATCTCGCTTTTCTCCTTCCCCTTACTTTACTTATTTTAATTATTAAACTGCTTTTATCTCAACCCAGAGGTTTCTATCTCACTTTTACCTTACCGATCTTCCCTCCAATCCCACTGTGGGGGAGCGTCAGCGAGCAGCTGTGTGGTGCTTAGTTGCTGGCTGGGGTTAAGCCACAACACAGAGTTATTTGGGCTAACCACTGAGATAATAGAAAAAGTCTGAGATGCTACTTTCAATAAAATAAAACCAAGTAACATCACACACAACCTTATGACATGAAATGTGAAGTTTATCTGCTATTCAGAAATAGGAACACAGTAGTGCAAAAGTTTACCAGAGAACAATGAGAAGTTAATAGGCTTTTAAAAATTACTCTGGAAAGCCCCTGCCTGGAGCATTTTTGCAGAAGAAATCCTCCTGATTGTAATACTTTATTTTTTCTGAAGTGGATATGTGTATCTGAAGTAATTAAACACACATCCATATATTAAACTACACACAGTAATTTAAAGGTCTTGCATGGGATGTGCTGTTGTCTAGTGATCTAACTCATCCAAAAGTGAGTGATATACTGGGCTATACTCAGGTCAGTAAACTTTATTTTAAAGTATAATTTTTTTGTATCTGATTCAAGACAGAACTGAACAACTGTTTATAAACAAGTTTTCTCAGCCTACTGTTAAGAATGCTCCAGCTTTCACATTTAAATTAAAGCAAAAATAAGAGGTGAAGAGTCCTGAATATAGAGGCACAATGTTGTAAACACCTGAGTTTGCAAGAAAGGGTGTGTATTTCCTTCTGAAAAAGAAAGCACACTTGGTTCTGTTTCTTGCAATTTATTTGAAAATAAAATGACATAAGTATTCTAACACTTAACGCTGATTTCTCAGGTAAAAACCTAGAACCTGTATTTTAAAGACTTATAAGTAGTCCAGTCCTAAACTGTTAGGCTATCTGAACTCTTCTTCACTGAATTTCTCTAAGTTAATTAAGACCTTTCATGAAGTTTTGATACCATACAGCTCTTCAGATCAGAACTGAATAATACAAATAAGGATTCAGTGTAGATGTCAATGAAGCTTTAAAAATTGTTAATCTCAGTAGCTACTGAGCACTGAAATGTTAAGTTTTAGTACAGAGAAGTTTCAGTGTGCTGGTGAGAGAAGTTATGTATCTCATCCACTTGGTTTGTAAGAATTCTTGGTAGAAACTTGGGATGCCTTTCTTACCTCCTCCCCTTGGAAATAGCAGACAGCTTTTTGTCTTTGAATTCACTTTGGTGGAAACAGCAGAAAGCTTCAAACATTAAAATGAAGTCAAAAGTCACACCTGTGAGAAATCACTGGCTAGTGTTTACCTCACTGAACACAATAATGTGAAGCAGAAGGCAGTGATGAGGATGAGTAGTGAAGTACTTGTGCACAGTCAGTCTACTGCACTAGCAGAGATTCATTCAGGGAGGGTTTTCTAGATTTTTGTTGCTGATAGAAACAAAGAGTGGAGGTAACTACAGTTTAGGCTGGCAGCACTGGGTCATAGGCAGGCGAAGGGAAAAGCCAGTCCTGGCATTGCAGACGTGCCTCCCTTGTCTGACTACGTTATGGGGGATGTTCAGCAGCGGCACAGCACTGCACGACAGCCCCTCATGGAATGGTGGGAGCCACCGGCCAGGGCCGCTAACCGTGCGGGATCCCAGCGGAGATCCCAGCTACTCGTGTGCTCTTCGGCGGGCCACCAGTAACCTTCCGAGAGCCAGGCCGGCCGGGCTGGGAGCGGGTCGGGAGGTGACCCGAGGGCCCAGCCGCCACTGAGGGTAGCCGGGCACCCCCGGTAAGGGATCTCTGCAGCCAGGGCACAGCCCCAGGTGCGGCTCGGTCTCCCAGCAAGGCCTGTCCCGGTACCGGCGCGACCCCTCGCCTCGCACAGCCCGTCCCGCTTCCAGCCACGCACCCGCGACCCCTCGGGCTGCAGGAGGCTGCCTCCGTACCTTGCCGCGGATTTTCCGCCGTTGCACCGGAACGTCAGCTCCCGACTTCCGCGTTGCACCAGCGAGGGCGGTGCTGCCGGTAGCGGCCCTTAACCGCAATTTGGGGCGCCCGGCCCCCGGCTTACCATAGAGCAGCGGAACCGCGGGGCGACCAGAGCGGCGCTTCCGGCTAGAGCCGGGGAAGGACGACCCCAGCCGCTATGGAGGAAGCGGCGGGAAGGAATGGGGGAGGTCACGTGACCAAGCGTGACTCGTGCGCCGTCGTTTCGTGCGCGACGTGCCGCCCCGCGGGGCTCCGCTCGCGCTGCGCCTGCGCTGCCCGCTCAGCGGGTGTCAGACCGGAGCCCCCCCTGCTCCAGGTATGCTTGCTCAGCACCCTCTGTTTCAGGCTGACTTGCTCAGCTTCAGCAGCATCTTCTGTGGAGACTGGGGACGTGCAGGGCAGGGCTCAT
>JANHFX010012092.1:68819-81037 GCA_027560015.1 Chloroceryle amazona | reverse complement strand
CCTCTCTGGAGATGTTCAAGACCCGCCTGGATGCGTTCCTGTGTGACCTGGTGTAGGTGATCCTGCTCTGGCAGGGGTTTGGACTAGATGATCTTTCAAGGTCCCTTCCAGCCCTTAATATTCTATGATTCTATGAAAATGGTAACACACAAACAGCTGTCTTCCAGTGGCTTCAGTAATTTTCCTAGGCAACTGTTTTGGAAATCTTTTGTTTATTTAATTCTAGCATATAGAAGAGACCTGCACATTGCCTTTTTATTTTTTTTTTTTCTGTTTTGTTTGTTTACAATCATAGATGGGCAGATATAGCACAGGAAAATTTTCTTCAACACAGTGTTGTACCTCTTCCAATTGCTCTTACTCATCTCACTGAATTGAAATTGGTTTGTAAACCTTTTCCTGTTTCTTCTAATTATCCAAAACGGCTTCCCCAGTCCACTGACTTTCATTTTAAGGTGACTTCTTTTCAGATAGTACAACTATTTTCCCTTCTAAATGTGATGTCTAACCACCACCAACAAAAAAGGTCCACTTTATGATTAAGCCTTAAAGCCGTAAAAACTAAGTGCATCTTATTGTCTAAAGATAGTCTGTCCACTGTAAGTTAAGAATTTTAATGTTTAGAATTTAAAAAAAAAAAAAACAAATTGGCAGACAAATGTAGACTTCCTCTCACTGCTGTATGAATAAGTTTAACCTACTTATGCCTCACCTCTTTTCCAAGATGCACCTCAGAGCCAATATACCATTGTTATTTCATTCCCCGTTTTGGAATAAAAAGGATACAAAGACACCAGGCTAGTTCATACCGCACTTGGAGGATTCACCTCCAGTAAGCCTAATAAAATTAAAAGGATCACCTGGATGAGTTAGTACTGGAGAGGTAAGTAATGGTCACAAGTGTGTAATGCAGATTTGTTGCATAGTTGTATTGTAAAACTTCCACACTTGATTAGGTTAACTTCTTTTTCACCACCAAAATTGCGGCTATTCTCCTCTCTTGCATCAGAAATGCAAGTTGGCCAGGGATTTAAATCATTACTTCTGCTACTTGCTTTCAGAACAGTATTCAAACACCTGTTAGTTTTCCGAGGCAGGTGTTTCTGTTCATCTCTCTAATCACCCCTCTATAGTTTGCATTTCTCAGGTTCTGTAGGGGGACTGATTTAACTAGTCCTCTTCATATTTCAGAGGAAATATAATCAATAAATCACCTATATTAGTCTGATGTCCACACACAGGCTTTTTATTATTAAGGATATTTTGAAAGGTTCACTGAATATTACACATTGAAATAAGTGTCTGTTGCCTGGGAGCAATTTCCAAGCTGTCTTCTGGGAACTAGGACATACTTAAAAGGATTTAGTGGTGGAAATCTTTCATTTAGAAAACCCATTTCTGCAATTCACATGTTAAAGAAACAGAAAATGTTTCTTTGCCAACTTCAGCTGCAGAAAACGCATGTGAATAGCTCCCTACCCCTGAAACTGAGCTAATTTCTGCAGAAGTTCATCCTGGAGATGTATTTCTGAGCAGGTGTTTTGCTTCACTGTTCACATCTTGAATTGTGTGCATTCCATCATATCTATCATTTTACCCTTACACAGTCAAGGAATTTGGTCTTTTCAGTTGAGTGAACTGGGAAAGGAGAGTGCATCACTTCTCATTTTAAAACATTCTATAATACTTGGCTCCTGCGTATGTCTGAAAACAGTAAATGTGTAATGAAATAGCTGGGAAAACAAAGCACAAATTACCACATATATCACACTCCACATTTACAGTAGAAGCAGTAGAAACAGTAGCGCTTTGGAAGTATTTCCCTCACCACTCTCCTTCCTGACCATTGCTGCTGCTGTTTTTGTCCTTGTTTGTAGGAGTCACAAAGTCCTTCCATCTGTTGAGCCATCATTTCTCAGAAATTAAGACAATCCAGACAAAGTCAGCTCCAGTTACAGGAGGAAAGTGTCTTTAGACACTCAGTTGGAAGGTTTGTTCTTCTAGCACAGTCCTTAGGCAAAGATTTAGGGGACAGGGAAGAAGTCTGATTGTAAAAGATAGCTCCTGTCTCATGTTTGGTGTCCAACACTGGAATCTTCACTGATGAAGGTCACAACTATTAAGCATTAATTTCCCAACTTGAAATCACCAAATGCCTCGTTTGTCTTGCAGATATCTGATTTTCATAACTAATTCTACCTTTGCTTCTGTGGAAATTAAATATGATGAAAGAGGAAGTGATCAAATTCCCAGTACCAATTCTAGCTGTAGACAATCTGAGCTTTTCAAATATGCACTCTGTCAAGACACCTCCTATGTGATTTCAGGCCTATTTGTTACCTTTACTAAGACTTTATCTATATATTGGAGATTACACTTCCCTGCCCCAAGTGCAGATGGCAGGATAAATCTTCTAAATACTGTAGGGGTTTCTGATGTACAGTACAAACTCTGGGTTTATAGCCACACAACAGAGTATAGTATTTTGCATCTAAAACATTTCCATGTGAAGTTAGCATCTGGGCAATTTTCTGATTGCTATAGTTGAAAGCTTATTTTGGTGAGTTTTCTTGGCCATCATACATGTGGTGCTTGGATGAGTAACCAAAATAAGCATTTCCTGAACATCTGAGTGAAAGATTCAGAAAGATGCTTTGTCTGTAAGACCCAATCAGAGCAATTTCCCCACCACCACCACCACCTTTCTACTTTTAGCCTTGAAACAATACCATAAAGCAAGTCTCTATACATCTTTCTCTGTGTTACTGGAATTTAATACAAGTCAGGCTGCTGGATGGAGACCAAAGCTAGCTCCAGATTCAGAACAATGCTGCAATTTTTGAGGAAAATATCACTGCAAAGTAGTTTAACCGAGTAAAGATAAAGCTAAATAACCTTTTAGTCGTCTGGAATTTCTCCCCACTAACAGAAATTTCCAGTTGAAAGCTACTGGAGCTACTTCTAGAAAAGAGCCAGAACTCTGAGGTTTACTTTGGAAACCAGCAAGAACAGATAGCCTGGGAAAGTCACGTTTGTAGGGTAACAGGGTGTTAACATTTCACAAGGAGGGGTGTGTTATTTCCCTGGGTACTCCTACAGCAGTAGATTGACCAGGAAGCCTCTGCCAGTAGAAAACACTTCAGAAACTTTGAGTAGGGGATGAAGAATGTATCCTCAAATATTACAGTATTGACCAAGATCTTACTGCTGACTGGGAACCCTTTTACTATATGCTTGTACAGCCTGGAGTAAACAGACAACACAACTCATATGTTAGAAAAAACAACTATTGTGAAGCTGCTGAATAATACAGTAGCAAAGGCAGGATTAGACTGCCTGTCTCCTGAGAACTGACCCCTGGGGCAACTTTTTCTCAGAGCAGAGCTATGCTAAATCAGCCCCAAATGAATAACAAATGCAAAAGAATACAACACAGATTTTGTCATTCTGTATTTGCTTTGCTTTGTTTTCAGTATAACATTCTGCACATCAGTTTGTTTGATTAGGTCACTTTGCTTGATGAATTTTGTCTTTCTTCCAAACAGATGGTGTGAGCCTAGGAATGGTTTTAATAAAATTCTTTGTGTGCTGGTTATATGGCACTTATTTGGCAAATGTCACTCCACAGACATACTTTAGGTTTAAGATGATACTGCAATGGTTTAAATCTCCCACCAGCTGCCGCAAAATTAGAGCCACATTAATATCAACAGAGAAATTAAGAGTTCTGGCAATTCAGCTGGGAACTTGAGCAAAAATTTTATAGGCATTTGAAAGATTTGCAGTAGGAGGGGACTGTGAGAGTCTGCTCTAGCATTAGACAGCAACAATATTAAGTCTTGAAAATCTGAAATATATTTTGTCCTTTACTCTCTGACCTTACCAGCCAATACAGGTGGTCCATATTTTAATCTTGACAGCCTGGAAGGAACACCAGCAAGATCTATGTATTCTAAATGATTATTCAAAAACTATCAGTAAAAAGTCTGTGAAAATAAAGTGTTTATACCACAGAAGCCCCTATACTTCTCTAAAGTGGGGATTTCCTGACACCTGTAGATAAGGCTTCTATACTGCACAGAGGTGCAAGGTTGGAGACAGCCACACTTCAGTGACTAAGTCAGCTTTGCTTCCCCACCCTCATTCCAATTAACAGATTTACCTTCTAAAAAACAACAACAACAAAAAAAACCCCAAAACAAACAACCCCAAAAAACCCAACCCAAAAAAACCCCAACACTCACAAACACCTAATCAATCAGACCAAGAGAAATCTTGTCATTACCCATCCTGAACCAAAGAGAGAGAAAGTGCAGGCCAGAAAACAAAAGACAATGCAGAGATCACAGCATAACTGGAGAATGCTTCAAGAGATGTGCAGAACATCATGGAGTATGGAGAGCCTGGACTTCTATTAGTAGAGGGAGTACTTAGGCAGGGCAGAGAGTAGAGGTGACTCCATGTAAAATCAGAATAATTCAAAGCAAAGACAAAAGAGTGGCAAGTTCACACACTGCTCTGAATGTTACATTCTTACTGACTGCAGAGGCATACAATTGTTTTAATGAGATATATTAATCTTCCCCTTTCACCTCCCTTGATCTCTACAATACCCCAGACATCAGTGCATTTAGCACGACTTTGTACTGACAGTGAATGATGTGCTACAACAGTTAAATGCAATTGCAACAATCTTCCCCCATGGGTAGGACAGTGCTATTCAGTTATTTTTACTATTATGGCCAATGGGGAAATTATATTTTCTTTTGGAATATATGTGATTGGCTGTGGTCTGAGATGGGATATCACAGTAGATGGAGCACTACTGTGCTCTCTTATGGCGGCTCCTGTGTTCCAGAGTGTATGCACATTATTTGATGGCTGCAAATGAACATAAAAAAGTTAAGAGGCTTTTGGAAAATGATGCTTTTCAGCCTTCAATATTACATTAATTACACCACAGTGGCATGAGAAACTATCATTAGTGTGATCACACTATAATGGTGGATAAAGAAACCATTATAAGTAGAAGGGACTGAGTAGCCAGGATAATTAGGACTTTTTCTGTTCAAAACTGTAATGGCAAAAAGGCAAAAGGAAAAAAATGGTGTTAAATAAAAAAAAGGGGGTGGTGGTGGTGTGTGCAACTTTTAATATTATAACAGAGGTCTTGAAATTAGGGCAGCTAATAGGGATATTCACTCAAAGAGCTCGTTATTATAAATCTGCATTAGCATTAGTTTTTCAAATCACTACTGGATATAAAATGACAGTTTTCAGACTAGAGAACCTAGTTTTGAACTATCATTCTGCAGAAAAATGGGTCTATGTCAAACCAGATTCAACAGCCATCAAATACACAATATTCAGAGCTGAACTAATGGCTCCCATTCTCTCTGCAACAAGCCACTCTAGTTTTATTAGATCTTCTTCTGATATCTGACATTTTGAGATGGGTGTTTTTTAGGGGATGTATATATTGTTATTAATTTTGGGGAGAAAAATATTCTGTAATAAGCAGCTGATAGCCAGCAAATATGAAGCCCCAAAGCTAAAGGTGAGGCTGGTCCAGACAGTCACAATAATAGCTGAATTTTCAGAGCCTTCTATACATTAAAAAGAGTTTAACAATTCCATTGGGCTGTGACCCACTACTTACTCTGAAACACTACTCCTAGGACAGTTTGTGACGTGTTAACAGAAAAATAGTTATTAAAGCTTTCTAAATTGCAAGTCAAAAAAAAAAAAAAGGCATGTTTTTTCATTGCAAGTACAAACAAAACCCCAATGACCTGTGTTTGCCCAATTTCTACAACAGCAGTCTTTTGACAATGAAAGGTGAAAAGATTATCAGTGTCTCCATAGATATCTGTCCAACTGCAAACTTGCATGCACAGATTTGTGATCAAACTTGGTATACTTCATCATCACATACATGGTACATGAGATTGCTGTGATTGCAGGATAGCCAGTTAATTGAACAAAAGAATTGCTTTACCAGTTCACTTAAGCCCAGTGAGTACACCTGCAGACCAGATAACCAACAATACAGAGCTATTTGAAGATGAAATTGGAGACATTGATATGTGTAGCTTCAGACACAGTCAAATACCAAAAAAAGAAAGCCAGTGGTGTCTGGGTCTGTCTTGCATAACTATTTTTCTTCAAAATGGCTCTTATATTTGAAAAAATGTCATGTATTAAAAAAGTATCATATAAGGATATGCATGTTCACATATATACATATACACATGCATATATGTACATCAATATACATATCTACAGAGAGACATATTTTCATATATATGTTTCTATATACTGTCATGAATGAGTAACTCCTGCCTGGGATCTCAAGGATTTATCTGTATACGAGTAGCACTATATAATGATTAGCAGAGCAGGAAAGGACTTGAGCATTTGATTTGTGACTGTGTGGAGATTTCCTTGGCTCTAATTGAGCAAACACTGCTTCACTGGGCTTGACATTGTTCTTGTACTGGTATAAAGCTGAAAGAACGCCATCAAGGGCAGATGACCTTTGTGAATATAAAAAAGGAGATTTTTGTCCTCCATTGACTAAAATGCGTGAAGGAGCACTTCTAAGATGCAAGCAACAAAACTGATTGGGTTTGGATGTTGTCTTGCTCTCTCTAAAAGTTATCATTGGGACTCTAATAGAAACTTCATCTGGATATCATTTTTAAAGGCTTTCATTTGGGTACTTTTTAAACTTGTTTTGATATCTTTCTAGCTGCTTCGTGTTACTATAGTGGGGCAGTAGCTCAGATATATTCTATTAAAAATCTTTATTAGTCTTACAATGAAACTGCCCACTGATCCACCTTAGATGAATAGATCTTGAAAGACAAAATAACTTAATTGGAATGGGCAAAGGCATGAAGTAAACTCCCACATCTTCTATTTTAAACAAACATCACTAGCCCTAACTATGGAGATAAAGGACCTGTCTCCCCTCCACTAGTAACACCTATTTATAGAGGTCTCTGCAGTTTTCAGTGCTGCACTTGGACCTTATGACAGGAGCCAAATAAACTTTCCATTGAAGACCAGCCTCTTATACTGATAAAAATCAACCTGATGCAGCCATCTGTTTCCTTGCCTTAAAAGCATACAATGTGGGGACAGTAGCAGAAGTTGGATTTTTTTTTAACTTTAAATGCATTGTATCATTCAATATATTTCCCTGTGATTTTTTTTTGGAGTCATTCTGTGCTCACAATGGCAAAAGACAGTTAAATGAACATAATCTTGATGATTAAATACAAATGTTGCTTTAGGTGTTACTAATGAAACTTGTGGTCCTGCTTTTTTGAATGGATATTCAATTTCCTATTCAATTTTCTACTAGAACATTTTCCCTTCTCCTGATTTTAATTTGTTTCTAGCTGCACAGAGTTGGAAAGAAAAATATTTGCTGCCTTGGCTCGTACCTTACCTCTAAGCTACATGCTCTTCCATAACCAAATAGGGAAGAAAAATGTCCCTTTAAATTGTTCTGGCATACAGTAGCTTACATTCCAAGGCACTCCACCAATCAAAGTGATCATGTTTCACCCACCTTGAATTTACATTCCTGGTTTCATCAGAAGACTAATGAGATATTTGTTAGGTCTGTTGGGTTTCAAATTATGTCAGAGAGATTCTCGATCTGATATACTCTCAAAACATTCATGACCAACTATTCTGAATCTTCTAAAAATAACAGGAAATTATTAAAAAAAATAAATTTCCATTTGATATGGAAATTCTTTTATAAAAAATATAAAGATCTTTGAGAGCAGTAGTCATAATGTTACAAGTCCAAAGAATCTTCTTTACACTAATACCCCTCATTCCTTACAAAAATAATAGAAATTTTTGTAAAGCAATTATACATTGTCATGCAACAGACATAGGAATAAGCAAAGCTGGGTCCTTCCAGCCTGAACAAATGAGTCTATCACTAGGTTAGGAGGAAAACAAACAAAACAAAAGAGAGAATACAATCCAAAGTTACTCCAGGAGCTTTTGAACCTGACGCATGCTGAATGAAGGTCTATAGAGAAATAAAGAGTGAAGTACTTAATCCAACTGATTTGGCAGAAAACAGCTACATAAAGACAGGGAAAAGAACAGTGGAGGTGCTGTCTTAGTTCATAATTTCTTCCTTGCTTTTGACCTTACATTAATATTTACTGTGGTTTCTTTAATAGAGAAATCTACTCTTTAGCAAGACTGTATGAGGCCTCATACAGGTTCTTTTCACAGGGGTGTACTTTGGCTCTACAGAATGCATTGCTAGTGAAACTTCCCAGGCTCCGGGGCTTCTAAACCCAATTTTGTGTCATATATTTTTACTAAATTGATTGGTAGCCCTTTTCATGAAGTCTAGGAGGAGACTGACATGGAGAATTAAATTGCTGAAAACAGTTTGGTCTAGGAACACAAACAAACAAACAAAAACTGGAGAAGAAAAGAACTTTCACTGTGCCAAAGGTCATTTACAAAGACCCATTTATGTCACACGAAAATAGTTTTCTGTCTGGGCACTTGAGCATGTGTCTGTAACACACCTGAAGTAGTCTTTGCAGATGAGTGTAGCTGGATTTACACCAGCACAGCTAATAACTGAAGGTGTTGTTGTTTAGAGTACTGGTTGCACTGGGTAGAAGTACTCAGGTCCTTAGCTCTATCTCCAATTTATTATCCTATTCCTTGCAAGTGTCTGACTTCTGTTATTACCTGTAACAACTCACATGAATCTGCCTGTTCATGCTGTATCAAATCTTAGATTTATGTAAAGGGATTCAGAAAACTTATGCCCAGACAAGACTGAAGATTATGTTCTACAACCCAAGAGAGAAGCCAAGAGGATTAATACTCAGCCCTAATAAATCTCATCTCTAACTTCTTCACAGGTGAACAGAAAAAGTCTGCTTTACATACAGTAAAATAATTTCATCACAGTATCACAGGGTGTCAGGGTTTGGAAGGGACCTTGGAGATCTTCAAGTCCAACCCCCCTGCCAGAGCAGGATCATACAATCTAGCACAGTGAGGAGCCTGATAACCAAGGGGACTTACTGTTGACACTCCTTTGAATTACTGGGGTCAGAGACTAGAAAACACATGGATGGGTAAGGCCTGTACACTGAGTCAGAGTTTGAGAACACCCCATGTGTAAGAGTACCCCAGGTGTTCAGAATACCCAGCAAAGTAACAGTCACCAAGGAACTGCTAGAGCACTGGAACGATGAGCAAGGAGGACCAAAGATTTTTTTATCCTTTAGTCTTTTTAGCCTCACCCACATAACAAGTATCCTTTAGGAAAGAGCTGGCAGAGTATGTTATTTCATTGTCCTTTAGCTAATGCTATACCCTCAGCTTTAGACACCATGAAATATTGATCCCTTGTACTTCCAACACCTAAAAATAGCAGGGGTTAAGCAGTCTCTCTTGGCACCAGAAAAGCACAGTGATCTTTAGAGATGTCCAGCTGCTAAAACATGATGAATCAGTATTTTAACACCCAACAAGCACCAATTAACAAACAAATTACGTTAGTTAATTTTTACTATTCCGGACCCAGATCCCAGATTATGCATATTTGGTCTCCTTATCCCTATCAGTCCCCTGCAATTTCTCATCTGAATGCTAACCTGACTTTTATTCTTTCAAACCCCACTGTTCTAGCTGTGTCTAAGCAAAAACTAAACTCATGTTGATAATTTTATCCACAATTAGTGTTCATATTTTAGTCTCAGATCCTCAAAAATACTTAGGAGCTTCCCAGACGCAGAGCAGGAATTAAACAAAGCATTCTCCCAAAGTCTGGCAAACCTGAAATTGCAATGCAGAAATGCATCCAGTCCTGCATCCATCCAAACTCATTAAGTACCAGCAGCATCTGTTCACACTGCTGTGCCACTGGTATTCTCAAGAGCCTGAAGGAATCTGTACTTCATATACTATTTAAACAGAATTCCCTGCTCCCTATGTTGAATGGTCTTCTATATTCTTAATTTTCTATAGTGGTCTTGTCTCTGACTTCTACATCTTAAGGATATGATGTGAAAGATTCAAGAAGTATCATCTCAGCAGCACTCAGAAGCTTTAAACTCAAGCAATGCAAAATAATTATAATCTGATTATTAAAAATTGCTAAACATGGCTAACAAATACTAATCGTTACTACAAGCTAGCTGTAGGAGGAACATGGATTTTTCTACTGTTATTAATGAAAACAACCACCAATATGATACAACATTAAGTGCCTTTTTCCCCTTCAAGAGGGGCTCTCATAAGAACATCAGCCTGATAGTTGTAATTATCAGGGCCAAACATACTACCAAAATTTTCTTCATGAGTACTAAATTGTTAATACTGGGAGTTGAATATACCTCCCAAAGTCATTCAAGGGCTTTCACCACATTGACAGCATCTAAATATGAGCATAAAAACAAAAAAGACTATTGAGTAACTTCCTGTTGGTTAATTTTATTAAATAAAGCAAATAAAGTCCTTTTTTTTTCTTTTTTTTTCTTTTTAATTTATTTTTATTATATATTAGTGTTGTCTTATCAAGTTGAGGGCGTGCAATGGTTGTAACAAACTCCAGGCTCCCAGAGAATGCCAGTACATGTGAATTCACATTATTGCTATACAACCAGTAAAATACTAATCTCTCTAAAGATACACAAAATAATTACATAATCTAGATTCATACCTTCCTTCCCCATTTAACTTTCTCAGTTAATGATTTATTCATATCTTAGGAAAGCAGCTTCAAAAATCTCACCTCTTAGCATTTGGGGTTTTTTTATTTCCTTTTGTCAGGAAACCACAAGGCCCAGGAGCTAAGGGGAATCTCAGAGCTATCAGCTCTGAGCCCAGGGCCTCAGGCAGCTCCAGAGAGTCAGGCTAAGACAAAGAAGCCAGCCTGGGAATTGAGAGTCTGGGTAAGAGCCAACGAGAGCCAGTGAGAGCAACCAGAGGCAGACAAAGCTTTATGATCACAAGGCAGGGCCCTGACATCAGGCCATGTGTGAGAAAATCCTGATCATCAAGTTCCATAACAAGACATAGAGTTCAGAGCAACTGTTCCAGGGAAAGCTTAAATAGGGTCAAGCTAAGCATTCTTGAGCTCATGGTGGTGCCTGGAGGTGCCAGGTGAGGCTGGTAAGAGCCATTAAGGTCTATCAGTGCCCTCAGGGTTCTGACAGCTTCACACATTAACTATTCCAAATGGTCCCTAAACCATATTTGGTTATTTATCTTGCCCATGACTTAGAGTATTTTATTTCATATTACTTGACCTTTCAGACTTGCATGCAGCAGTTGTTCTAATGTTGAGATGGCAGTATTCTTTATTTACAGCTGAACCTGCCACTTGCTTATCAACTTATTCAAAGCGGAAAGTTTCATCAGACAATCAAACCATTTGCTAAGCAAGCTGGCACAGTTTTACTTTTCTATTTCCAGTTAGCTCATGGTTATCATATGCTGTAGATGAACTACCATAGGTGGAATATGTAGGTAAAACTATATCATCATACCCAGTTAAGTCTAGGGTTTAGCTAAGCCTTTATTACTGCTATGCTCTTAATCTATCAATTTCTTTACATGCACTGTCAGCAAAGTCCACTGAAGTTAATGAGGCAAATTCCACAGACATAAAAGAGTTCTGAATCATGCTGTAAATGATTTACTACTGAATTATTACAGGCCTGGGTGTGGTTTAGTCTTTGTAAGGTAATTTGGAGGAGTAAATAAATTAGTGATTGAGTTAACTATACTCTGGACCAACACCAGGAGAAATAAAGAGCCAGTGCAAGAATCATTCAAGAATCCCAAGGTTCTCTGGAACCATGATTTATCTGAATAAAATTAGATATCTATGTCTATATCTGTGTTTAGTCACAATTCATCATCTGCTCAAAGGCAGGTATTTTAGAAGTCAATTTGCACAGTGAGAAGCACTAGGGACATCTAGAACTTCGTATATATATGTATATATTTCTATATATTCACTTTTAGTAATTATTACCATTGTAGTTTTCATTAAAGCTGTTCTAGTTTCCTTTTCTAATCACTAAGTCTCTCTCCCTTATTCCCTTTCTCTTCACCTTTGGGGAGGGAGGGGGGTTAACAGAGAGCATCCATTATAGGTCTAAGGGGCTGCCCTGACCTTAAACCATGACACAGGGTTAGTAATAAAT
>JANHFX010012092.1:52266-68077 GCA_027560015.1 Chloroceryle amazona | reverse complement strand
AGGTTTTTAAAAAGAGACTGGACATGGCCCTTAGTGCCATGATATAGTAATTGGAGTTGGATCAGGGGTTGGACTCGTTGATCTTGGAGGTCTTTTCCAACCCAATCTATTCTATGATTCTATGATTCTATGATTCTAGTTAATTATGAGCTAAATGGAACCCGTATAATCCTGCAGGGAACTGAGGAATCACTAAATACCAACACTGTTATACCATACCTGGCTGGTTCTAGACTCAAAGGAGAATCCAAAATTTTAATATCTTAATGTCAAAAGAAAAAAAAAAAAAAGTTCTTTGTAATTAAACAGATATCTGATGCTGTTAACTGTACTGAAATTGAGCAATAAATGTTAATTACTTCTGAACTCATATGACAATTTGAAGCTTAAAGATAATATTTTATAAAAATCCTTAGGAAAACAATAACATGGCTAATAGTGGTAGAAGATTCATTGGAACTGTGCTAGTGGGTACAGATTTCAGAGTTTTCTTATTTTTCATATTAGGTCTGTTTGATGTTTTGAGACCAAAGAGTGATTAATTTTCTGGATAATAATTCAAGTATTTTATGTTTAAGTATCTCTGCCCATATGCATCCACATCTGTGAAAAAGAAATAGCAGGTGTTTCATTTTTATGGTTTCCTTCTGTTTATTCTTGACAAGTCCATTTGTTATTCTAAAAGAAAATGAGTAATCTCTGAGCCCATTTGATTTGGAACAGAGTGCTCTGTTTATGATCATTAGTACTCCCATTGCAGTAGTCTGGCCATTACATAACTAGATACATTTAGCTAGCAAGAATAAAAATGTTCTGTGCACCGTTTGACTTGATCCATAAAAGAACAAACCTATCAGAGCAATATTGCTCCATTTTATTAGTTTTCATAAAACCAATTTTAAATCAAATGTTGTTCAAACTTCTCACATGCTAACACCTGTACGCTTATGTACTGTAACTGATAAAACTTTGCAGATGCAGACAATAGACAGTTTCTTTTAGGTTATTGTGATGTGACAAGAAGAAAGAAAATACCACCACTGTCATCTTGCATAATCCACACAGAGACATGTGTGATTTCACTATCCTGAGATTATTATGTCGGTAGGAATAGCTATTTTATATAACGGAAAACAACAGTAGAAATAACGTAAGCAACAGATGGATCATCTCTGAAGCACATTCTCTGTTCTGACAAGAAAGTAACACTCGCTTTTAATTAGTACATAAATGAGAGACCTTCCAAGAAAACACATGATGTAGGAAAAGAAGATTGTGCTTCAGAAAGTGACCAGTATCCCTATGGATCAGTGAATCATGACTCAGCATCAGAAGTTACCCAGTGTCATTTTTTCAATGTTAAAAAGCATAGTTTGGATGAGATATAAATGTTTGGGGAAGACTTAAAGCGGAAGTATCTTACCAGCTTTCTAACATTTAGATATAATAGGTTCTCTTATGCCATTATATACAACTTTAGATAATTAACAACAGATAGATGAGCTAAAATGGTTACAGAGGGTCATGCCCACCTGTAGAGACATCTGCTTCCCCCACAAAGGTTTAAGTGTTAAAATTCCTCCTGTACTGTCAAAAGGATGTAGAATTATTTTCTCTCTGTAACACAGTGGCCTAGTGAATTCTACTAACCCAGAGGTGATTATTTGCAGAGGTGGGTGAATTAATTTTGTATACAATACCTATCTTGAATATGTGACTGAACATTTAACTCAGAACAGAATGTGATTGTTTAAAATACAAAGACAAGCACAGAAATATTAGGGCTGTTATTAAATAGGAAAGACTTGTTTTCAGACCAGAGAAGGTTGTTAGAATCTCAGCAGACAAGTAACAGCTGGATGTTTTTTTTCATTCCTTCAATGAAGGGAGGAGCTTGTAAACTCCACATTGCTCTGGACAAAACTTGAACAACTTCAACATTGATCTTCACCAAAGATTTAGCTTTATTGAGAGTGGAATGTAACAACAGATGATAAACTCTAGTCTCTCCTCATGTGAGGAGAGACTAGAGAGTGGTTGTGTGGGTACTTTGCTGTCAGCCAGGGACAACCCAAAACAATGCCAGAGACTGGTGATACAAAGTACACAGATGCTTTCATCCTCTGCCATTTGAAGCCACTGAAAGATCCTTCTTTTAGAGGGAGCATTGGTCACAGAGTTTCTCTATGCCCTTAAGTATGTCTCTATGGAGGTTGTTTGATTTAGTTTTCAGTACTGTGATCTTGCAGTTGGCTCTGTACCTTTGAAATGGTATCGTGTGCATCACGAGTTGTCAATCCAGTAAATTCTTCACTGGTTTGGACGTTATGAAGACAAAATCCCTGTGTTATTTTTGAAGCCAGAGTTTTAGTTCTTTTTCTTGACATTTTCTATGACATCCTTTTAGATCAATCAGGGTTAAAAATAGGATATGAAATTATGTTTCAAAATAGTTCATGCTCCAATTTTATTCAAGTCCTTTGCTCTATATATAGTCTTTTAAAACTGAAATATCTCTTGAAGTCTTTAAACTAAGGGGGGAAAAAAATACTTAAAAGAAACAATCGTCTCTTTTGCTTATCAACCAGTGGCAAAGTAAAGCCTGTCCTTATCATTTTGGTAAGATGTTGCCTAAGTATTGCCAGATACTTAGTAATTTTTCAGCTAATCTCCATAATTTTAAACCTCAAATATCATGTTTCAGAAAACTGTGAAGAATTGTCTATAAACTTGCTACATTTTACCTACAGCATCTCAGTATTCACAATATTAGGCAATTACTGATAACAAGTATCCAGCAAATTTTCATGCAGAAGCCTTCCATTAGGTAGAAAATGCTTCATAAGTAAACATACTTTGCAAATGATTATAGAGGCTACATATTTAAACAGCAAAAAGATACCCTCATTCAAAACAGAAATCTTGATTAGAAGTAATAAATATCTTCTGTGAAATATTTCTCAGTGAAGGGATTTCCTCAAATTTTAAAGCACTGTTTATACAAGGAATCAGTTTTAGTAAGGGTTTGCCTATTGTTTTTTGTTCAGGTTTAAACTATATGCTTTCCTCTTTACAAGGGAAAGGGATCATCCTTCATGGCATATTTTACAGATCTGATAAGACATACCACTGTTTTGATTCTTAGAGAACAATCTGATGTTCCTTCATACAAAACCTTAGTCCCTCCCTAGTGAAGTAAAAAGTACAGAACATGCATCTAAAACTCCCAGAATTATATACCCCAGAGATCCAGCAGACCAACAGAGAAGCTCCAGAAAAGAATTTAGTCTTTCTGTCAAAGGAACTGCTGCTGACAAATATGAGCAAAACCTGCATCTTGTGTTATGGGTCAGAAGCAGAGGCAGTGGGCCTAGGAGATCACTGAGGAAGTAAAAGCCACTTTTCAGTCTGCCCTGAAACAATTCAAAGAACATACGATGCCAAGAAAGAATGGAACTTTTTAAGACATACCAGAACTCCAAAAAATGGAGAAACTTCTGGGATATCTCTGAGGACTTAAAATTTATAAGGAATTCATAAAATACCTCCATAGTATTGCAAATAAAATATTAAATTTTTCTTTCCATATATAGTGAACAGCAAAGTATAGAAATTTAAGCCAAATAAACAGTTTGAAACTGCAGCACAGACTGAACATGGCTGCAGATAGTAACATTTCATTTGCCATAAAATCACGTTTTTCTTAATTGGCCATTGGTTATCCTGATGACAGAAAGAGAAGATATCCTTGAAATTTCTTTACTTAAGATAATATGCATTGAACAGAACAATCAGGACAGAAACATAGAACAAATATGCATGGAATTACTGTTTCAGTGTCTTCTAATGTCAGTAAAGATAAAGAAAAGCTTGTAATAACCTGTCTATTACTAAAAGAACTGTACTGTTTTATCTCAGAACATGGAAATGCATAGTTATGCAAGTAGCTACCACCATATACAGCATTGATGCCTCAGTCATCACACAACAGACATGATAATGCAACATATCTATAATTTTGTGCTTAACTTACTTAAACATGTATATATGCCTATACACAACTTTGATCATCAAGAAGATAAAAGACTCTCCATAACCATTCTATCTATGTATGCATAGGGTCCAGTATAAATATCCAAAGGATTTCTGCTAGTACAAAGTAAGTTAGCTTTTGGTTGGGAATGGTCACCAGGAAAATGTCACCTAGAGATGTCACCTAGAGATGTCAGCCAAGGGCATAATACCTGACTGCTGTGGGGTCAGAATCACAAAACTTTCTTCTTGGCTAAAAAAGCCAATAATTAAATATAACAAGCTGAGAGAAGAAATAAGATATACAGAACTGTAACAAGAAGGAAAACTGCCCAACCAAGAATCACAGAATCACAGAAAGGTAGGGGTTGGAAGGCACCTCTGGACACCATATAGTCCAATACCCCTGCCAGAGCAGTATCACCTAGGGCAAGCCATGCAGGAACACATCCAGGAGGGTCTGAGTATTGATGGCAACATTATGGTTTCTTGGTTTGCTTTTTAAAATTTTTTTGGACAACGACATTTTAATAAATTATCAGTACTGATCTGGAAATATAAAACCTTGAGTTTCTGCATTAAGCACTAAGACAGCAATGTCTGTAATAAAATATTTACAAAAATCCTCAGCAAAATTCAAATGTGATTTTACTTCGCCCCCCGCCCCCCCATTAGTTTATTTTGCAAGCAATCTTTTTTTTTTGTGTGGGGACATATTTTCATGTGTCTGAACACAATTCTTTGATATAGAGCACTAGTTCGCTACAAATTTCTTAACAGCCCAATTGCTTTTCCCTTTATCCACAAAAATTCAATATAAGGTCTACAGATAATACAACCGCCCCTGTTAACAGGCTAGATAGTTAAGATGTTGCCATAACAGGCATATAGTGCAATGAAGGAACCATTCCTAATTTCCACAGAAAGGTGGGGTAATGGTACTAAAAACTTGACCTCAGGCTCTTGCTGTGTTAGGCAGAATGCATTGAAAAGAAACAATACCCTTTATGACCCCCAAAGAAATGAAAGCTTGAAAATAAAAAAGATAAACAGTTTTGATCATTTTAACAGATACTGATAGTTTCTTTCAAATTCTGTAGCCTTTAAAATGTGCCATGGTTTACTTTACACTAAATAGACATGTCTGTCTTACAAATGTGTGCCTTTCCGTACATAGGCTTATAATCATTGCAGGGAAAGGCTTGTCAGCTTTCAAAACAAAACTTTTGAAGCAGTTAGAGCGGGTCTTTTGGCACAAAGACATCAGTTTTTAAGGATTTTAGGGTATGCATGGATCCTGCAGAAGGAGATCACCTTCAGATTCATTTATTTTAGCTGTTTTATAGTGTTCATTGGAATAGATGCAACTATAGATTCATTCAAGCCACTCAGTAGCTACTTTACTGAATTCTGCATAAGGAGTCAAATGCAAAAAAAAAATTGGAAGAGTTAAAAGAACATGTTTCTGGGCTTGTAGAATTTACCCTAATTTAGCAGGAGGAACTTCATGCAAATTTACTTAAATGCATTCATAACCAGACCCTTCAGTATTCCCATTCTCCTCTGTAGATACTGTGCATAAAAGAAATAGGGACTGTGTCCCACATTAACAGCCACTGCACACCTGACTTCTTTTCTATGCTCCACTTCACCCACCTATTCCTCAGTAGTGCTGGCCTCTAGAAAGTTTCATGCTGACTTGCTGTCTTTCTTCTTCTTGGTTTTGTGATCTGCTGTTCTGAGTTTGTCAGTCACTCTTTCAGCAGCAGCCCAGATCAATGTGAATGGAGACTGGAGAGAAATTTCCAATAATGGTAAGTCGGGCAAAATAGGGAGCTGCAAAAGCAAGCCAGGAGAGGTGTTCTTTGAAGTCTTAAAGTTTTGATCTGATATGACTTTCAACAGGCAAGGCAGAGTTGAGAGCCATGTAGGGTTTGTTATAATTGCCCAACATAAATGTTCCCTTAAAATCCATGACACAGTACATTAGGGGTTGAATCCAAGCCCTATAATGTCAATGAGTACCCTTTAGTTGACCTTTAGTGGTGCTTGGATTATTCTTCTATCAAATAAAATGTTTTCTTGCTTGGTTTGCAGAGACCCACTTAACAGTAGTTTGAAAAGTGTCTGGAGATGGCAAAGAAATATATTTTATTGCCCCTTTTATGCTGAAGACTATTCACTGATGATAGCAGCTTCTGTTCAGTTATGTTTAATGATGCTGATAAGTACCACTACATGTCATTCATCTGCACACAAAGTGTATAAAAGACTGGGAAGTAGGGACATTTTACTTATCCTACCACATACATACCACTGAAGTAACATTGACAGAACTGGCAACTCTCCATTTTAGTATAGAAGGTCCTTAGGGATCAAACCAAATGGCTTATCAGATTCCTGCATAATTTGCACTTTTTGTGACCATCTCTTCTTCCAGTTTTTTTCCTTTAGTTTATTGCATGCATGAGAACTGAATAACCAGAAATAGACAACACCCTCTGAGGCATTTGTTAATTTAGTTTTCAAACACAGACCATCAGTCTGTCTTGTCATTATATTGGGATGGAGTTCAGTGTTCATTCCATTAATACTTTTCCCAAGCTGTCCTAAGTTGTTTCTAAATGACCACAGAACACTGCAAAAGAAGACACTCTTATGAAATAAGAACTGCAGAAAACATGAAAATTGAACAAATGAATGTTTTCTAGCAAAGTTTCTCACCTACCCCTTGTAGTAATTAGACTGTACTTTTGCCTAAGGGGAGAAGAAAATACATTTTGAGAAAAAGATATTCAGCTAGGCAATATTTTCTCTACAACCTTCCCTTTACCAAGGATTAAAAAGATTCTAAGGGTTTGTGATTTTTACCTCTAAAAATGGATGACAGGTGATGTCCTGTTATAAGAACCCTGTACTCTTAGCAGCTAAGTGTGCCATTGGCAAAAAGATAGTAAATCTATGTCAGATCTTCATCTTTTTCTGTAATACAACCGCTCCACTGAAACCACCTGATCATAAATGTCGAAGTATATGAAATATCAGATTTAGAAAAACCAAAAAAATGCCACTAATGAGGATCCTTGACAGATGAATGCAGTCATGACTTTGCTAGGATAACCAGGAAGTTATTCAACTTAGAGTAATAAGGCACCTGTAGGATGTCATCCACCTGAGTTACTGGCAGAGTTGCAGAGTTCAAAATCTCATTTATTCCAACATGGTGCTTTGCCTTACAACAGTTTTTTTTCAGAAAGCATACCATCTCCAACGCTTCATTAGACTGAACAGTATTGAAGTATCTGTAAACTATAGCATAAGAAAAGACAGTGCTAACAACACTCAAATGGTGGTGTACAGCATAAGGGCTCATTGCTGATTCTGGGCCTGATTGCTCTCTACATTACTTTAATTTTATATTTGAAATCATGTTGGTGGAAAACTACAGCAATGCAGTGGAAAATCAGGCTGGCAGTGTTTATGCAGTCTGAAAAAAAAAGAAAAAAAAAAAAAAACAAACAGAGAGAAGGACAATGCAAGCCTGCTCAGAAATAAAGTAGCCATCCTACAGTTCTAGCGATGGAGTTCCCACTATATTACTATGCTGCATCTTGTCAAGGTCTTTTGGTCATATCAAGAGCTTAGATTAATTTTGCTTGTTCAAGCTCTCTTCTTTCTTGATTGCATTTAAGACAAGTGCAGGGATTTTCCATTTTGCTGACAAATGAGAGCGAGCAAATTGATCAGTTTATTTTTTGAGTAGTGGGTGACATTCAATACAACATTTAACAGACATCACTGGCTAGTCCATCAACAACTGTGCCACAGTTTTCAGCAGGAAAATCATCACCAATAACTATTCTCTGTAAAGCACTAGGCACGATTTTGTATGTTCTCAGAGTGTTCCCATACTTCCTTAGGCTTGAGAAAACTAAGTATTAATTCTAACAGGAATTGTAGGGCTTAAGTCCTGCACAAGTCAGTGGAAATGTAACTTCTTTTGACCTCTTAAATGCTAGTGGAATTTCAGAATGCTGGTAAGGTGAATAACCTCAGATGGTTTAAAATAGCAGGGCTCCACCTACCCTCAAGCTCTCTTGAGCTTGATTTACACTTGTTGAAATTCTGGGTCATGTTTTTTATATGATCTCTAATCTACTCTCCCTCTGTCCTCTTTTTCCAGCTGCTCAGAAGTCCTTCCCCAGAATAAATAATAAAAATGTTGGTACTTTCTATGCTTAGATGCCTGCACTACAGTGAACATGTAGCCAGTAATGTGAAATTCTTACTTTATATTAATACTGAATTGAAAGAAAAGTAAGCATCTTAAGAAGGTTAGAGTTGTTTCAATTTCATCTAGCTCGGGACCATTTCTTGAAGACCCAACTTTACCTTTGTGATTTGTGGGAATTCTGTGGAGTAACTTACATCATCAGATGTCATTGTTTACCTCCTAAAGAATAATGCTGCAATCAGCATAAAGTACAAAGACTATTTCCTTCTCATGTTTTTGTTTTTTAAATTAAAAAAAATGTAAATATCTGTCTGTTCCAGAAACACAAGGGAAAGACAAACACAACTAAGGTGTAATCCAACATTACCTCTGAAAATGTCAGGTTTTTTCACCAATTAACCTTAAGTACAAAGCCATATTTTAAGCACTCCATACAGTATGTGCTTGCAAGTCACATCTCTGTAGAGACTGAAATCTGTGGGTTAGCAGATCTCAAGTACACATATATAAACCAAAGTCAGAGTATTTTGTAGGGAAAGGAATTTACATTTCTGTGAGAAAATTAACACTTTTTCTTTTTTAACCATAGAAGCATCACATTACCAAAGGCAGAAACATTGGACTGTGTTTTTTAAAGTAATATTAATTAGATCAGGGAAGGAAAGGAGTATATTTCTCCTGAAAATTTTATTACAGTGAAACATTTATTTATTTTTTTTCCCTCAGAAGCAGCTATTATTGCAAGAAATATTTCTTCTATGTCATGTGACAACTGAAGTTAGGCTGTTTTATTCTGACATTCAGTATTCTGGGTAAGTTCTTTTTTTTATCTGGCATTCTCTCTTAAAGATACATTCTGGTCCTTATTTCCAGTAAACTGCAAAATGAGGGCTTTGCAGTTGTACACTCCTGTCTTGCTGAATAGTTCAAATGGTCAAACGGAAATAAGTAGAGAAAAGAATAGAGTACATCAGGAGATAAAAACTGGAAAAATATTCAGCTGTTACTTTAAATCCTAAGAATGGCCTGGAGGTACAGGCTTCAGTCTGGATGAATAGTATCCTTTTGAATTAATATTATAGAGAATTTATGTAATGCTACTCAAACTGATTTTACTAAGTAATACAATCATGATCAAAACCTCCAAGGTGAAAGATCCTGTTGTGAAAATGAAAAATTAAAAAAAATATATAATGAGAAAAACAAATAAGGGAGAAGAAATAACCTTTGAGGGAAGACATAGCCATTTTTTAATTGTTTGTAAATGGTCTGAGGTGATTTTGAAATTGAAAATAAGTTTTAAAAAGCTCCTATTTTATATTTACTGTATTTACTGTGTTGTGGAAAGTTGTATTTGCAAGGTGTTCATTCAGAACTCAGAACTCAGAAGTGATGGTTAAAACTTTCATAGAAATCACCTGATTCCAGAAGCTGGAACCTGAATAAAGATAACTGCTCAAGAGTTTCTTATAAATCTGAAGATAATTGGCAACAATGAATGCAGAGAGACAAAGAAGATGGCAAACAAGTCACAGGTCTGAGGTTACACTGTATCAGCTACTGGGAATAAAATTAATTCTATCCCAACCAAAACCAGGACACAGTGTGAAACATCATGTAACACTTGCACCGATGCTCTAAACAACAGTGAATGAAAAATCTTATTGTCTTTATATACTTTTCTTTCCTCTGTCAATCACCTTCTACAGTAGTTTTCCGCATCTGCAAATGTAGCTGTTGGATTCACTGATCACACAAATAATAATTCTAATTACCTTCTATGCAAGCAATATGAAATATGGTATCACTAACAATTGCCAGATTTCAAACTTGGTAAAAGCACTCTTACCTTGAGTTTCTGACTATATTGACAGTTTTCTTGGGTAAAGTTACAGAATCTCATAAGAATTTTTTTTTTTTTTTACTTTAGCTTTTATACTGTATGTTTATATGATTACCTATTCCTTTAACAGCACAAGAAACAAATGATTTCTGGCCCCAAATGATCATGAAAATTTCACTGCAACAATAAATTCCCTTTAGATTTCTTAAAGCTAGATAGTTAGTTTTCAATGGAGAGTTTCTTTTTTACAGGAGTTGAACCTGCTGTGATTTTTTTTAATGTGATAGATACTTTAATTTCTTCTCCCTTTTTAATTTAAATTTAATTAAAATCTGGTCTCACCGACTTTCACTTTCAGGTCCTGAGTTGTCTCTGTTTACCCTCCAAGTGTTTCCAGTACCTTGAGCACATTAGGAATATTAAGCAGTTAATCAAGTGTGAAAAACATTAATTTGTTCTCTAGCACCTTTCATCGATCTTTTTTTTTTTTTTTTTTTAATCAGAAGAATATCCAACAACTAAGCTTAGAGATTCCACAGCAAGCATTTCATCAACAGGCACTGATATTTTTCTGCACCCAGGATTATGAAATAAATCTCTGTTGATGTGAGTGAATGGTCTTCTGTACAGGAATCATCTCAGACCCAGTATAATCACTAAGATTCTCCCATACAGGTTTGAAAAAAATCTATATAACCTCGGTCAAACAATATGTGTGTATGTGTGTGCACGTGTGTGTGCATAGAGAAGAAGCTGACTCCTTGAAGGAACACTGGATTCTCTACCCTATTCCTAAAAGCCGAATGCAATTCAGCACCCTGTAAGCCCTATCACTCTCTGTGCAATCTTCTCTAGTTCCTGAAGCCTGTGTCAGAACTGCCGTCTACCCTATTTCTGCCAGTGAACTGACGCTCGCCCCTTTTTGGGATAGTTTTCTAGAATTTGTTCAACTAAATGGCTGATGCAAAACCCATTTTACATGGTGGATCAGATATAATATCCTGGCACAAACAATGAAGTTACTTAAAGAGGCACAGGCCTTTCAAAGATTGAACTGTGCTGATATCTTTATTTCTATCGCAGTCATTGCTGCCACTGCCTCAAAATGCCCAGCACCTGGTCCAGACACAGCACAACTTTGAGTTTAGTATATCCATTATTTCTGGAACTGTTTTATGTCAATATTGGTATACTAATTCCTGGCATAAGATTGGTTTGCCCTCAGGTATCAGCAATAGTCACTAGCTCTGGCTTCTGTTAATCTTTGCATGAAAATTAATTTTTTCTCCAATATAATGCAAATCTTCATTTGGGAAGAAACATTTATGAGCTGCAGTGGAGCGATGCTTTTTGAAATCCTTAATCTAGGCATATATATCTTTGTGAAAAAGTTATAAAACTAATAAACCAATTCTTTAAATTATGAATAAGAAACTTGAGTCATTATGCAGTGATTGTCTTTCATACAATGAACAAAACTTTTTTACATTTCTTCATATCCTACTGAATCAAATACACATATTTTAATCCCTTCTTTTGATTACAATTTCAATCTGGGGCAAGGTGGAAATGCAATTGCCACACAAACTTTACAAGCTTCTGGGTCCTGAATTAACCAAGATAAAGGATCCAGTCACTGGAACTAAAAGAAGATGAAGCAAACTATACTTACTGAAGTCCTTTAGCCCTTGTGAACAACCATTACAAACTTCTTCCAGTTCAACACAAAATACTTCTACTGGGCAATCTTTTTTGTTCGTGTTTCTAAATTTTATTTATTTATTTATTTTCTGGGAAAACTTATAAATCTGACTTCATTTGTATTTTTCTGATGAAAGTATGAAAAACTAGTTATCATTTTTGTTCATTATTTTTCTCCCCTATCTTGGAAACCTAGGATAAAATCAAGGTAGAAATTTCCCATCAGGAAGCTTATGCTTACTAGTAGACCTCAGGATACAATTTATTGAGAAATTCAATCTATGTCAAGATAAATACTAGGAAGTAGCACCACACTATGAAATTCTGATGAGGGTTTTGTAAAGTCTCATTGCATGACTATTTACACATGAATTCAGAGTGACTGCACTGATAATACAGCTAATTATTTTTCTTTGTGTAGTTAATAATGCAGCATCCCATATAAGCAAACACAAATGTATACTCATAGCTTTAAAGCTTTATGTTTAAAAAAAGTTATGATGTAGTAAATGAGTTCTTGCAGTGCACAAAGTGATTCTGCAAATTTATGGAGTTTACTAATTCAAGGTGAAGTAATCCTACTCCAGCGGCATGTCAAAGAGAAGGAAGCAGGGAGTCGCAAATCACATAACTGCCCAGTTTGTTGGTCTAAGGCATGCTGGTAGGCCTTAAAAGATGGGGCTGTAAAGTGTGGAAGAGTGGGAATTTCTTCTTGAGCACCTTACCTGACTGCAGAAGCAGTAGGTCAAACAGTTAAGTGGAACAATCTCATCAGTTCTGCCAATATAAATTGTCCTTTGTGAATCAGATCCTGAGGTATGTGTATGGAGGAACACACTATAAAATCCTGTCTGGGCATACTGCACAATGACATCTATATGCAGACAAGCCCTTAAAAGTAAGGAAAAAAAACAATAACAAAGAAATATAAAAAATCTGAACTATGTACCTTTGTGAAAAACAGAATTTCATCTTCCACATGTCAATTTACTTAGTATACTTTCTTGCAGATACTGCATTTTTTATGTAATGTTATATGCAGAAGGTTATAATAAGCACACACAAATCTACTCTCCCCAGACTTCACTGTTTGCAGTCACAGAACAATATAAGCTGGAAGAGAGCTCTGGATCTTGTCTGGTCCAATCCCCTGTTCAAAGCAGAGTTAACAATGAAGTAAGACTGGATTGTGTAGGCTTTTACAGACAAGTTTCAGAAACCTCCAAGGATGGCAATTCCACATTTCTCTGGAACTCTGTTACATGCTTTACTGTTGTTATGGTGATTCTTTTTTTTTTCCTCCATTAACCAGGATTTCCCTTACATTAACTTTTATACTTCCATTTTACATTTCCATGGTTCTGGCACTGTCTTTTCTCTTACTCCTGTTAGCTAGTGAAAAAAGTAGATTCCCCATCTCTGGGTTAATACTCAGCTCCTCTTTCCTGTACATATAAAGGCCCTTAGAGCATCTCAGTGGACCTATGATCTCACTCCACTCAGAATCATGTTTTTTTAAAGATAATGAGATCTGAAATGTGAGATGTTTCTGAGGAGCTGAGTTAGTGCAGTATTCCAGAAGTGTTTTGTCAAGGTGCACGGCTGACTGTAGAAAAAAGATTTAGATTTGAAAAGTTCTTAATTTATGCCATTTGTCTAATACTGTTCCATAACTGAAATACTCTTATTCAATGTTGTCTTTTTAGGTGAAAAAAATATACTATGCTAGGTAAGATTCACACTGCAGAATCTGAAACCCAGAAGAAACACTGAAAAGACCATTTGTATTATTTTGTATTTATGAATCATAAAACTCTGGAAAAGTTAAGTGACTTAACTCAGGCCACACACAAAAAACTTGACAGCGAGAAGTGGGATTTTAGCAGTATATCTTACTGCCTGGTGTACTATTACACCATTCTGGATTAGATAAATATCCTCTTTGCACTCACTCCTGTTCTCCAACATAGTGGTAAGGAACACCTTGTACGTGAAAAAATGAAATGTATGAAAAAATACAGTTTATGTTCTCGGGCTTGTAAACACAGTGTTGCTGTATTAAAAAAAAAAAATATTCATATGGCTTTTTACCATCAAAACAAATCACATCAGTTCATCTCTGCCTATAGGGAAACACAGTCTGAATAAGAGCCTCTAAAGGAGGCTAACATTGCCTTGATTTACTGCGAAAGAAACACTTATTTCTTGTACTCTTTCAAGTGTTGATACTGATCACTAGGAAATGAAAATACCTGTGAAGGTGGCAGGCTAATTTCATGACAGATCAGTCAGGAATGACATACAATAACCTGACTTTGGTCATAGCTATTAACGTCTAGCAACTCATTTGGAAATAATAAAAGTCATTGAAAAGAAGCAATCAAAAGATCCTCCAGCAGTGAAGGTATCAGTGAGAGGTATTTATTGCTAGGAGTATAACAAGTTTACTAATCTTAGTAAATTGGAACATGAGATACATTAATTCTGTTCATTAGGTACCTCCTGCTGTTACAGTTTGATTATTATTCATAGTACTTGGATGCTTCACTTCGGATTGGGTTATTAAGAGTTCTAAGTGCTGCACATATGCATAATAAAAGAGCAGCCCCAGCTCTGCTTTACAGTCTCACCAAAAAAAAAGGATTTGATTTGCAGCTGGGGAGTGGGCATAGAATGAGGTTATGCAACCTGGGCCTCCACTAAGAACTGAATAAAGACATTATTCATAACAGACCTGTACCTTAATGACCTTATACCTTATCTTCCCTTTGGGCTTATCCCACTGCAGTTATATTTCTTTTGCTTTGACTTGTTTATAAACATCCAACTAATATATGGCGGCAGCAGCAGTAGCCATCACACACAGTGAGTGGTATGTCAACAGAGAAAAACACTGACAGATTTGCATTGCTGTCTGTACCAAAGTATTCCAAACCACACCAGAAATCCCCACTTCTCAAAGCAGGTCTCTAATATATTGTGACAGCTCCAGTGTTAAAAGTCTAACTCCATTTTTTGGTAGAAAAGTTCCAAATGAAAGCCTTAGCATTTACAATGAAGCACAACAGTGTTATTTTCTTCTTTGGTAAGTGCCCAACACTTCACTGTGTTGGGGTTACTATTCCTGAAAGAATGCTACAAAATATTTAATATCTGCAAAAGGCCAGGTTTAAATGCCCCAGCTAAAAGGCTGCTGCTCGAAGTACATGCAAGAGAGGATTGTATGAAAGATGTTCAGGGCAGACCAGCATCTCATGGGTTTGTATCAGCCAGATCTGGATTTATATAGCATGATCTGTCAGTTCACACTGTAGACCAAACTTATATACTCAAAATACTGAAGCTGAGAGGCTCGTAACTTTATTAATTCTGTTAATATATTCCTTCTACTTATCACCATAAATATGAAATTTATCTGATTTTTGGATTAAGCATGCCTTCATGTGAATTCTCAAAGTCTTTGTAAATTTCTTTCTCATAGTTCTTACTGATAGAAAAGTGATTCTCTGAGAGGGCAGAAATTAAAAACAAACAATCAAACAACAAAACAAAAAACCTAAAACAAACAGAAAAAGCCCAGGCTACTAAACAGCAGTGCAACTGCAAAAACTAAGACAGTGAATAAAAATGCCTTATGAGCCTGTTAAGTGGAAATCCAATGATACACAACCAGGACAGTACTGTGGAGGGGTGCTGACTAGTTATCCTACCATGCACTTTGATTTTCCTTATGCTTTTGACACAAATGGCCTGAGTTAAGGCAACAGTGTCTAAGAGTCTGCCCTGCCCTTGGAACAAGCCCATAGGACTCTCTGCCCCTGTATGGTTTAGTCATGTAAATCCAAAGAGTGTAATGTGAGAGATGAATCACAAGAAGAATATTTAGGTTGTGAAAAGTATACTTTCCAGTTCTAGTCTTGGACATTTTTTTTCCTTTCCTTTCCTTTCCTTTCCTTTCCTTTCCTTTCCTTTCCTTTCCTTTCCTTTCCTTTCCTTTCCTT
>JANHFX010012092.1:19469-44338 GCA_027560015.1 Chloroceryle amazona | reverse complement strand
GGGGGAAGGGGATAAAACCAGGCTCACTAGAGAAGAGCCCAAGGATGGCCATCAACCTGCCATTCCACCTGAGGTGGATAAAGGTGGTATATGCAATAATAAAAACACAGGGCTTACTAACAGGTTAGTAACCACAGCAGTGTCCAGGAAACTAGAATTGAAAGGGGAAAGGAATAAAGCCTCGCCCGCCAGTTATGAGCCCAGGGGTAAAGGACAGAGGATGGGGGTGAAATCGGAAGCCCAGATCAAGTGCATCTACAGTAATGGATGTAGCATGGGCAACGAGCAGGATAAGCTGGAGGCCACTGTGCAGCAGTACAGCTGTGATGTAGCTGCCACCATGGAAACATGGTGGGACGACTGTCAGGACTGTGTGATGAGTGGATGTAAGCTCTTTGGAAGGGATAGACAAGGAAAGAGAGGCAGGGGTGTGGCCCTGTATGTTAGGGAGTTTTTTGACTGTATAGAACTTGATTTCAACGATGATAAAGTTGAGTGTTTATGGGTAAGGATGAAAAGAAAGTCAAATAAGGGAGTTATTGTGTTGAGAGTCTGCTATAGACCACCCAACCAAGATGAGCAGGCAGATGAAATACTCTATAAAGAGCTGGCTGAAGTCTCGCAATCGCCAGCCCTTGTTCTGGTTGGGGACTTCAAGCTACCAAACATCTGCTGGAAATATAACACAGCAGAGAGCAGACAGGCTAGGAGGTTTCTCGAGTGTATGGAAGATAACTTCCTGACACAACTGGTACATGAGCCGACTAGGGAAGGTGCCTCGCTTGTCCTCCTGTTCACCAATAGAGAAGGAAGGGAGATGTGGTGGTCAGAGGCGCCTTGGGCTTAGTGATCATTAATTGGTTAAGTTCTCGATTCTTAATGATGTAGAGGGCAGTGAGTAGAACCTCCACCTTGGATTTCTGGAGGGCAGACTTTGGACTGTTCAGAACACTAGTTGAGAGAGTCCCTTGGGAGACAGCCCTGAAGGGCAAAGGGGTCCAGGAAGGCTGGATGCTCTTCAAGAAGGAAATCTTAAAGGCCCAGGAGAGGGCTATCCCCTTGTGCTGTAAGATTAAAGGGTGGGGAAAATGGCCAGCCTGGTTGAATAGGGAGCTTTTGATGGGACTTGGGAAGAAAAGGAGGGTTTACCACCTTTGGAAGAAGGGCCAGGCAACTTGGGAGAAGTACAGAGATCTTGTCAGGTTATGTCAGAGAAAATTAGGAAGGCAAAAACCCAGCTGGAACTCAACTTGGCCACTGACATAAAGGACAACAAATTAAGTTTCTACAAGTACATCAACAACAAAAGGAGAACCAGGGAGAATCTCCATCCGTTACTGGATGTGAAGGGGTACACTGCAACCAAGGATGAGGAAAAGGCTGAGATACCTAATGTTGTCTCTACCTCTGTCTTTAATGCACAAACCAACTGCTCCCAGGGTGTTCAGCCTCCTGAGCTTGAAGATAAGGATGGAGAACAGTACAACCCCCCTGTAATCCAGTAAGAAGTAGTTAATGATCTGCTTCTGCACCTAGACACTCATAAGTCTATGGGGCCAGATGGCATTCACCCAAGGGTATTAAGGAACTGGGAGAAGAACTCACCAAGCCTCTCTCCATCATTTTTCAACAAGCCTGGTCAACAGGGGAGGTACCAGATGACTGGAGGGTGGCTAATGTGACACCTTTCTACAAGAAAGGCCAGGAGAAGGATCTGGGGAACTACAGACTTGTCAGCCTGACTTCAGTATCAGGAAAGATCATGGAGAGGATCATCTTGAGTGAGCTTTCACGGCAATTGCAGGGCAGCCAAGGGATCAGGGCCAGCCAGCATGGGTTGATGAAAGGGAAGTCTTGCTTAACCAACCAGAGCTCTTTGTATGACCATGTGACTTGCCTTTTGGATTTGGGGAAGGCTGTGGATGTTGTCTACTTGGACTTTAGTAAGGCCTTTGACACAGTCTCTCACAGCATTCTCCTGGAGAAACTGGTGAAACATGGTGTAGACAAATGGACTCTGCTGGGTTAAAAACTGGCTGGATGGCTGTTCCCAGAGAGTTGTGATTAATGGGGTGAAATCAAGCTGTCTGCCGGTCACCAGTGGTGGCCCTCAGGGCTCAGTTTTGGGGCCAGACTTGTTTGGAATTTTTGTCAACGACCTGGATATGAGGATTGAGAGCACCCTCAGTAAGTTTGCAGATGACACCAAACTGTGTGGGAGTGTTGATCTGCTCGAGGGCAGGAAGGATCTACAGAGGGACCTGGACAAGTTGGATCGAAGGACTGAGGCCAATTGCATGAGGTACAACAAGGCCAAGTGCTGGGTTCTGCGTTTCAGTCACAACAACCCCAGGTAATGCTACAAGCTTGGAAAGCTGGCCATCAGAAAAGGACCTGTGGGGGCTGGTGGACAGACGGCTTAATATGAGTCAGCAGTGTGCCCAGGTGGCCAAGAAGGCCAGCAGGATCCTGGCTTCTATCAGGAATAGTGTGGTGAGCAGGAGAAGGGAAGTTATCATGCCCATGTACTCGGCACTCGTGAGGCCTCATCTCGAATACTGTGTTCAGTTCTGGGCCCCTCATTATAGGAAAGACATTGAGATACTGGAACGTGTCCAGAGGAGAGCTACCAAGCTTGTGAGGGGTTTAGAGAACAAGTCGTATATGAGGAGAGGCTGAGGGAGCTGGGTATGTTTAGTTTGGAGAAGAGGAGACTGAGGGGGGACCTCATTGACCTCTACAACTACCTGAAAGGAGGCTGTAGCAAGGTGGGGGTTGGGGGCTTCACTTCTTGCCCTCCTGTGTGTCTGACCATCATGTGCTACATATAGTTTCCATTAGGTGTATCTGAAAGGAGAGAAATTAAGACCCCTGACAAAAAAGCATTTATATGTTACAGTGTAATGTATCTGTAGAGGTTCACTTTGGATCTGGTTCATTGCTTAATATCTTTGATCCTTCGATAATAGTAACCACAAGAAAAGAGCAAGCTAATATTTGAGCAAGCTGATCTAATTTGGCCTCATGTTAGCAAGAGATAGGCCTAGATGACCTCCAGATGTCCCTCACACCTATATCAATCTAAAATAAACATGAGTGAACTAATTAGTATGAAACTAATTGAAAGATATGTTGAATAAATGAAAGTGTTAACACTTGCAAAACATCTTCTGAAGTCACTAAAGTAAATAATGAACTCGGAGTGTGTAAGAAGGTCTGTGTTTCCACTATTACTTCTCTGTATCTCATTTTACTGTTTCTAATGCCTGTCTCATTTTAAGGATCATTATTACATTTCTTTTAAAAATTTCACTGGAATCTCTCTGGACTTTCCTAATGACCACTGATGTATATGGTGTAAAGTCTTATATATGCTTATGCTGAAATTAGAATTTTTCAAAATGACATTAAACCACTCAAAATTACATTTCAAAATGAAACAGTTCATTAATACAATTATATATTTTTATAATATGTTAATTCAAATAAAATGTTAGATCACTATTTGACAATTCTAGGGGAAAAAAAGGCATACATTTTTTTGTCCAAACCTCCACTTTATTATTAGAACATATAATTTTAGCTGAGGGCATTCCCAAAACAATGGGAGCTGTCATGTCTTTCAGTTTTCTGCTTCTTAACTTTAATAAATAACAATTTTCCATATTAGAAAAAAAATAATAATTACTTTGCATGAAAGCATGTATCAAGATAACAGGGATTCCCCTAAGGTGCAAATTTTTTTCCAGTCAGTTTACACTGATATTACCTGAAGTATGTTCTTATCCTAAAAGCCTCTGTTTGCCTTTATCAAATACATTAATTAGCACACTTGGACTGTGAATTTTTTCATGGTTTGCAGAGCTCCAGCTGTGACGGTGACTATATGAGATGTGGCTGTTAGCATAATATGAATAAGAATGTATTCCTACCTGTTCAAAGTACTACCAGTATACTCTTGAAAACTACCTCTAGTTAACCTATCAATTATTTTAAGATACTGAAATGTAAAAAGCCAAGGAAGTGTAGAATGCTGCCAGAGTGTCATCCAGATTATTTTATTTAGTTGTAGCTGTGTGACTTTCAGTTACTTCAATTGGCACCAAGAAATCTACTCAGTCACCCATGTACTTGACTGTTAGTAAATAAAGAGTGAAAAAAGCTATCCAGCATCTTCAAAACAAAGGCATTTCGTGGACAGATTGTCTGGCCACTGCAGTATGATCCCCATCCAACTCTGAAAATGTTTGCAAGGATTAATGTAACTGCCAAAGGTGTTTAAGAGCAGTCAGCTAGTTTAAAAAGCTACAGAATTTAGTTTCCTGGCAAGCACTCTAACAAGCTTTCCTGCAAAATGTCAACATTTGGATTCACAGCATCCCAAGATACCTGTTAGTTGCAGCTCTGCTGAAGCTCTGAAGGTTTAACTATCTGAACAATGAAAAATTAGTTAAAGCTGGAAATATAACAGCATTGAAGCCCAACTTCTCTTGAACACCATGTGCCAAGAGCAGGCAAGAATTCTTCTGAGGTGTAACAAACATGCTAGAACTAAACTGATTTCTGTGCTTTGGCAGTGTTTTCTTTTCCTAGAGCATGTATTATTGGATGAGTTGCAAGATGTAAACTTTATCCAGTGAACTTGCTCATCACGTCATGGTGTTCAAAAACTAACACCCCAGCTTCTTCTGCTTTGGTTATAGAAGCACATTAGAAGTAAAGAGCGATAGGTGGTCAGTCCCTTATAAACTTGTTAAATAATAGGTTAGTGGTATTTTCCAAAAGTGTCTATTTGATATGGAAGCTTGAAACCCATTTTCATAAATTAAATAAAACCCAGAATTTTCAAAAATCTTTTGATGACTTTATAAACATAGCCTTCAGCCTAAGCTATAGCACTAGGCCCCAGCTTTAATAAGCAGCTGTGAAATTTTCCACTTGCAATGACAAAGCCTCAATTACATTCTCAAAAATATCTTAGGGATTAAATTCAAATCACTTGGGCTATCAATGGAAATCTCTGAAGACCCTGATCTTCAGAAGTATTTAGGTGTGTCAATATCCTGACTGTCTTACATTTAATGATTTATACTCTCTTTAAAACAGAGTTTGCACAATAATTATGAGTATTACAGTGTTAGGATAATGTGAACCAGGCATATATCCCTATTGTGTTATGCATTGTACAAACAAAGCAGTTACATCATCCATCAGGAATATTCTGCTAAACAGATGCTTACGGACACTGTGGTAGGAAACCAAAACAGCCTAAACCATGACCAGCATGGCACTAGGGATTTGGGAGATCCAGGTCTTGGGCTTCTCGTGGTCTGAGCTGTCCGCCTAAACAGCAGTGCAGGGTAGCAGAACTTGCCTAAGATTTTTCATAAAACGGGAGTTTGGATAACATGATAGAACACACACACTGAACAAAACCAGCTAGAAAAAATATTTCCCTTTTTTCTTGCCTTGACATTATTTCCCTGCCTCCCCTGTGCCTTGCTGGAAGCCATTTACTCTCTCATTGCCCAGACAAGGAAGCACCAAGCCCCTGCCTGAGCACTGAAATGCGTAAGAGCATTTTAAAATATGATGGCAGCATGCAGACAAATTGTGAAAATACAGAAGATTTGAATCCCAGGAACCTTTAGAGTTTCAGTGAAATGGATCAGAAGTTTCACCTTAATTTCTGATGCATATTTTGACTAAAAATGGATAGAAGTTTTGTCCGTGTTTCCTGTTTTTCCTCTGTTCTGGAAATTCTGTGTCATTTAGCACCTTCCATTCTTAAAAATTTCCACACGGACATAAATTAGTTTTGCTTAAATTCTCTATTTATTCTTATGTTCCTGACTTCAAAGCCATATCATGTAAATTTTTTTAGAACTGCAGAAGTATTTTAAACTGAAATTAATAAATGTCTCAGTCAAGTTTCTCATTTTGTTATTCCATCTTACTTCCATATAATTCAACTGTGGCAAAAGCATTTACTTTTTCAGCAAGTGTACACAATGAGGAAATATTGAAAAGAAAAAAATAGCCAGGAGTAAACAGCATTCAAAGGGTCATAAAAGAAAATAATTTCTACTACACATTAAATCTAGTAGCTACAAATTTAAAAAAAATATTAAGTATACACTGAGTCCCATCGTGATAACAATAATTTAATAAATAAAAAAGTCTCTGAACTGGACTGACTAAATATCTTATTATCCTGAAGTGTAATGAAAAATACACTTTCAGTAGTTATGCAATAAAAAAGGCATAATCTAAAATCATAATGTCTTTTGTTCCCAAGGATCATTTTCAAAATTGATGCTGGTACTTAGCCTTCTGCAGTATATGCCAAGTGCCAGAAGTCCATCATCACAATATTCTTGCAAAGCATTTTTAAGGACTTTTAAGCATTTTGATTTTCCATCACTGAGTTAAGGCACTGCTGCTGAAGCTGTTTCCAGCAACAGTGTAGATATTTTCTTACAGTATTCCATACCTGTGTTAAGGAGTTCAAGCCTACTCAGCACAAAACACCTAGGCTCCCTCTGGAGTTGTAATACTGTTCATTGTCCAACTTACAAAGCACAATCAGCAATGGTACTTAATGAGAAAATATAGGGAATTTGGCATGTTTAGAACAGAAACACCTTTAAGTTACACTTTTCTGAATACGGGTTTTGCTCACAGGAATGACACCTCCAAATCCCATCATTTTATCAAGATATCATTTATTCAGTACAGTAATTTGTATCTGAGAGCCAGTGCAATCTATATATGACCTCTTCTGTTATCTAGCATCTCTAAACTACCACACCAACTTCTGAACAATGTCAAAAAAAGATGACAAGTGGGCCTTGTCAGGATAACAGACATGATGTACTCTAAAGCAGATGATTAAAACTAGAGTCTGGGCTGACAAATACACAGTGATCCTATTGGTCCAAGAGCTGATTTATTATTTAAGATCTAGATTTTATATGTTCAGTATATTTTATGAGAAGGAGTATTACCTATATAGTCCACAGAGTGTACACCTCATGCTAAACAACCAGCTGCTGTAAACTGGTTCTCAGAAGTGTGATGATTTGCATCAGCTGTTACCTAGCCACCTATCTCAGCTGAAGTGCATAAGCATTTATTTTCTAGAGTATTTTTGTCATCATTTCTGCAGTGGAAATGCACTTGAGGACGTGATGGCTATGGAAGACCTTAGCTTTTTAATAAACCATTTTGGAAGATGACTATAGGCATACTGAAGAAGTGGCACATAAAGAATTAATTTTGAACAGTGTTTATTTTATGCTGTTCTCTAAACTAATAAACCTGCCTCCTTTATATAAAAAAAAAATCATAAAAATTGCTTATCTACATCTTGCATTCTTTTCCTCTGCTCAGCCATTTCCAGAGAACATACCATAATTAGTCTAGCTTTCTGTGTATATTGTTCATTTAATTACAGTTTCCTTTATATTATCTGCTGTAATTGTAACAGACTCAGGTTTTGCTACACATACCTCCAGAATTCAGATTAGCAGGGGAACAGACTTCTTTTCATACGCACAAAAATGGTCTTCAAGGAAAAATACAGACAAAGGAGTAAGGAGACTTGAAAGTCTACTCCTAGCTGTCCCATACATTTCCCTTCTCATGTCAGGCAAGTCACTTGGCCTTTCTGTACATCCCTTACTGGTTTGAAAATGCAAGCAATAATGCTAAGCTGATGAATTGGAGAAACAGGTATTCTATAAATACAGTTCAAACAAATGCCACAAAGTTATGTTGATTGCATCAAAAATATTTTGAAACAGTCAAAAATCACCTGTATTACCAAGTGCTTTACAAAATATTTAAAGGACTCGTAGCAAGTTGGTTTTTTTCCTGTATGACCTAACTTAGAAATGCAGAGTTCTATTGCTGACTTGCATGGCAAGAACAAATAGGCTCTATAAGCTCCAACTTAGGAATATAAAAGGAATATATATGTAAAAAAAAAGAATTAGCAGCAGATGTTTCAGGCTTTTGTTTTTATTATGCACTGGATTTGAGTGTGAGTAGGGAGGTAAACACAAAGACATATCCAGCTACTCTAACCCAATTACAATTAAAATCACTGAAGAAGGATTTAATCAAAGAATTTTTCACTGCATATTCTGGGACCTTTAGATAATAAGTAGTCTTCTATGTTGTGAGGGAAAATAATTAAATCCAATATATATATATATTTGAGTGTGGAAGTTTAGCTATATATATATCTTTATGTATAGATAGGGCCTCAAGTAAAGAAAAAACAACCTCTACCTCCTAATTCTAGGAAGTTCAGAAGATGTGAAGATTGATCACTTATGCTTCTGAAGAACAAACTAATATTAGCAAATGGCGATGCCCTTTCATTCCCAACAGAGACAGATTTATCTCAGAGACCGAGTTAACACTGTTTACCATTGCAAAAATGATATTCATTCCATCATCTGTAAAAGCACATATGCAAACCAGTTTACTCTGCTTCCATATTAACATTGATAAACAGTTACCAAATGCATGTTCATAAAGGTTTCATCTGGTAAACCTCAAAATTAATAGATATGGAAGGTGTGATAAGAAAAAAAAAAAGAGAGGTAGATGTGTTAAGATCTATTGGGCAAAAATGAAATGCTATTTCAGATGTGTGTCATTTTTCTCTATAGATCTACAAAGTACATATTAACAAGGTGTTTAAAATTAAGCACTTCATTTACATTTCACCTGCTCTATTCCCATTGGTCTATTCTCTTAGGATGATGCAACCATTGTTCACATCAGCTTTAGCAAGCAATAAAAAGTAATTTTTGGCTTCAGATTCTGTGATAAATTTATCATCAGAAAATTACATGTCAGTCTAATTTCATGGTTGTATTATCCTCCTGTCTAAAAACTTAACAAACTAATTAAATTCTGAATTAACTGAAATCAGAATAAGCCCCAGACACCAGCTTTTAATCTGGACAAACATCTCTTGACAGAAAATAGAATTAGTGTATGTCTCATGCTTTGGAAAAGTTTGCTGAAAGCAGATCCCTTACTGGTTTAGGCACATGGCTTTGTCTTTACTGCAGGTGCTATTTGCTCTTACAGTGTTTCCCTTTCAAAGATCTTAACTCACCTTCTTAACTTATACTAGCCTTGATACACCAAAGGGATGTAAATTGTCAGCCTAGGAACACAACTATACTATCAAGTGAAGATGATCTAGTGGCTCATTTTTGTTTTAAATTAACTCCTTTGTATAAAACTGAATGTTTCATGTCATAAAATGTTCTGCAGTTCTTTTGCACCAATTAGGATGCTTGTAGAGTAGGAATACAGAATCTGGCATGACCTTTTTATAATAGCATGTGAAATAAGTGAGGAGAATACGCCCGAAGGATGCCTAAAGAATTGAAAACAGGGAGACTGAAGCATGGACTGTGAAGGCACATATGTATTCCATTTTGTTTCCCTGGGTAATTTCTACAGGAAGCATTCCCCACCTGCACACTATCTAGCTGACACCAACTGCCCCAATGGCAGTAGGCAACAGTCCAGACAAAAGCTTAGCCATAAAGCTAAAGCAGATCTTACATTACAGCAAAGGACTGTCTACTAGATCCACATGTGAACATGAGTCAGGGATGATTTTTACCTCCCAGCTGCCTTAGCCTGCCTTACTTCCCTGTCAATTAAAGGCTTTCGCTCTTGCATATGTGTCCTGTGGCTCTTGCCAGTAGGACATCTTCTCTTTGTTGCCTCCTGGCTACATTTAAATGTTAATGACTAATTCAATAGCTAATACATGCGTTTGATTTTATCTCAATGTCTACCAGCTTTAAATGTCACTGCTTAGACTTGTTTGAAATAAATTTTGCTAACCCATCTTTTGTTAATTATCTTTTATCATTTATAGTTCTATCTGATGGACTGTGTTGTCAGCTGGGCTAACAGGCAGGTAAGTTTTCTGCTTTTGAGATGGGGATGTGGAATAGTCAAGCCCTCAAACCAAAGCAAAGCCTGGTCTTCCATGATGTGGAAAAGAAATACTTGGAAAGATGCAACAAAGAGAAACTCAGTAAATTCTAGCATCTAATGTTATGAAGTTTAGGTACCTCTTTAAGTGTGAGTCCTTTGTCTAAGGGATTTGTTGTTAGTTCCTGAAGCCAGATACAAGCTCCCCCCCCAAGAATGATGACACAGAATCATCAGTTTCATGTAAAGACAGTAAACTCCATCATCAATTCATCTGTCATTTGTCACATCCATAGATTTTTGGGAAAGTTAAAAACACTTCCATATTCATATTTTTAGGGTAGTGGTTATAGACTTTTTCTGTAAAGAAAGTTTTGTGCACTGAACTTGTATACAAGCAGCTTTGAGAAGAACAGAGTTGTTATAAGGAAAAAAAAAATTTGAAGATTATTTGATTCCATTATTTCTTTTTATTTTTTATTATTGCCTCAATACCAGAAAAGTATCTTCTGTTTTCTAGCAGATGAAAGTCTGGTTCTCAAAGGCATTTCAGTGGACCAAGTCCTAGCTTGGCTACAGGAAAACCTACGGCAGATTAAAATCCCTGAAACGCATACTTCTTGAATGACTTGAGCACAATGAGGGGAAGACTAGATGTAGTAATGAAGGAGTCAATAATTGGTTCTTTTTATACAAAATTTTGGTTAAGGAGCCATAGAAGGGATGATGCCAGGATATTTGGTGGTGGACAAAATCATAGTATATATAGTTATCTCCATGTTAGATCATCTAAATTGCTTGAACAAATTCTTTATTCATATTATGTTACTAAAAGTCTCTGGGCTTCCAGTTACCTCCAGAGAGTGGGTGGAGGTAGCCTCAGGACACAGACTCTTTTACACATTGAACAATCTTGCTCTTAAGAGTGGATTCAGATTTGACAAGGACAGTGTAGAGAAATCTCAATGTCAGATTTACATATAATCATACAGAAAGTAAAGACAGGTTCCTGGAAAAGCACGGGAGTTGAGAGTGAGTGGGGGTGGAACAAACTTTTGAAATATTTAGACAGGAAATACTGTTTTGGAAAGAGTTATAACAATACCCTAGTTTCCTCACTGACTGCACCAATGTCTTTGTAAATAGGATCCTCAGTGCCTTGTTACTGTCTGAAAACTATGACAGCACTTCACCATATCACATGGCAATTGTACAGTACTCAGAGATCATGGATGCTATGGGCCATATATATAAGAGATTGTCTGCAGAAAGGTATTCACACAAATTAAATCTCCATAAAGACTTTTTAGAGTTTGATATTACTTTCTGATTAAATTGCTTCTCAATAAACAGCATTAACTCTTGCTAGAATCCTTTTGCAATTCGGCAAGTTTTCTTCAATTTTCTTTGTCTCAACTCATTTTCAAAACTAACCAGAAATTAACTACTCCAGTGCAAATACTGATTTTCTGTGATATGCAGACAAGCCTCAAGTTCAACAGCTGTAAATGCCAGAAAGTTTTTCCAGGGCAAAAGAAACTGACTGCCATGTTTGAAACAGAAGGCTCAAGTGCGTCTTCTCAGATAGCTGTACATTTTCCTTATAAGGCAGCTAATGGTGGAAAACAACATCTTTTTAAACAATTTTTGTTGATGTTAGAAAGCTATGCTACCATCATTGATGCTTGGCACAGTTGTTCTAAAATCGTGCAGAAGCCTAGACTTGAACTAGAATTGATTGACAGTATTACTATCTTTTCTATGTCACAGCTAATCATAAATTACTGTACTATGAAAATCTAATCTTTTCTTGTCAAAGATGGGTTGTTTAGGTTGTGATATGGTATGTCAAGCCATGCTGCTTATTTCTTCTCAGTTTCCAAGATTGTATTAGATAGAAGAAGGGAAATGTAAGCAATTATTGCAAAAATAGTTGTATGGATCTCTGGCCCCAAAAGTTTCTTACTTGTGTTTACCTGTGCAATAGATTTCTCCAGTCTATAAAAAATGTGCTATAATTTGTCCTCTCCACAGCACAACTACCCTGAAAAAGCCCAGTAGATATGGCTTTGTGACTATCATGATAATAAAGTTAAGAAACTATAGCTCTGGCAAAGTTCAGACCTTAAAGAAAACAAAAAAAGAAGCCAAAGAGGAAATGAAGGCCCATCTAGCTTGGAAGAAAATTGTAGCATCATTAAACCAAATAAATTTGCAGTATTTTTTCTTTAGTTCACATGATGAATATTTATCCCACATAGAAACAGAGGGCTGGAACAGGTGATAGAGGTCCTTTCATGACTTTACTAGTACTCATTCCAAATCAAATCACAGAATCAGAACTGCTCATACAGCTGCCTGCTACTTTTGAGCCCTTCAGAGTTCAACAGGCTGAGAATGGCTCAGTCTTTTAGTAACAAGAAGGAACATCTTTCAGCAATAGGTCATCAGACTCATGCAACACTGTTCACTGTAATTTCAGTGTGCACCTGTTTGAGTAACTTTTGCAACCTGAGTTATTTTTTCATATCTTCCTGTCGTTATTTTTATATTACTTCCAAACAACACTCTTTCCTGCTCTTTTTGTCTTCTTCCTAGGATTTTCATAAAGATTAGGCACATTCACAACTGGCCAGTAATAAAAGTAGCCATGTATGGTTCAGTGGCCTTGAGCTATATACATACAGAACACTCCTTTTTATTATTATTGTTATAATTAATTATTCAACTCCTAAAATTTATGTCTTGAGCAATTTATACTGAACAAGAGTCTTCTTTTGCAATGAAAGTGGACTTGCGACAATTTTTGTCTTTGCTGACATGAGACAACACCAGGAATAACTAAAACCTTCATACATAGCATGCATTGGAGAAACTAGAGAGGCACACACTTCTACAAACTGTCTCACATTTTCAATAAATCAGCAACAGATCATCCTGAATACAAGCCACTCAAATTAAGTGTGTCTCAGTCACAGAGACAGTTCAGAGAACAACTCAGAGTGGGAGCTTTGTTGTATGCTTTGAGCCACCTTCTCTTTTCCTCCGACAAATGCAGTGAGCATGGCCTCCTAAATTGACTCTGCTGAGTTCTGCATGTTAAGTGGAGTAAGGAACTTCCAAATGAGCAGCCAGATACAAAACATCTCCTTAGACTAAGAAGGCCACGGTGGAAGTAATATGTTCCCGTAGACAGCAAGGCACTGCCTTTCTAATCCTATAATGCACTGGGGTTTTGGAGGGAAGGATAAGCCACATTTAATTATACAGGACAAATTCAATGCCATTCAACACAAGTAACTAATTGTGATAATTCTGAGGGTTTGTTTTGTGTTAGTTGCTTGTTTTTTTTCTTTACCAGCCAAATACCAAGAAAGCATCAATAAAGGAAGTATTATGTGAAAGGTGGTTCTTTTCAACGAACACATGCAAATGCTAACATATGAAAATTAGTTCTCTCAACAATTATGTTCCATTTTGACATACTTGTATTTACTCTGTAAAACTTTTTGTGTGGTCTTTCCATACCGTGGCTCCAAACATACAGCCATGCATACATACACATGTCTACACATATCTTAATTTTGTAGGGATAGGAGTGAGAGGAGGATTCCTGAGAATCATTTATTCCTAGCACTTCTTAGAAGGAAGTATAAGCTGAAGGCAAATGACAGACGGTCAATGCCAGCAGCTGCTGCCACCTCGAAAAATATCATAGAAGTTTGTGATTAGTAAGGAGGAGAGCACCAAGGAAGTCAAGTAATTGAACATATCTTGGGTGCCAGAATGACTTGACATTTACCCAGTTGTACTTTGTTGGCTTGTCTATGATTGCCTACATATTTTTCACAAACCTTGGTACAATTTGGTGGGTAAGGCACATCTTCAAGAGATATTAGAGGACTTTCCCATTGGCAGAAATGTCTTCCTTCTGCTTGTCGGAAGTATCATTTTCATGCAGTCATGAACGCCTGAAACAGCAAGGAGATCTGACACTATTTCTTTCCCTTGGCTAGTGTTGCTGATGAACTGCATTTAATCATTCATAAGCAGGTTCTGCTCCTTATTTATTTGAAACAGTTTGATACCATAATATTTGACAGTTTTCTGACATCCCCCAAACTGTTCCAATAATAACAATGACAGTATCATTTAGAAATCTCTCACATGCTGTATGTGAATGGAGTTACATATCTGCCCTAAGTAACAGAAAAATGGAATAGCAAATTGTTTTGTAGAGGGAGCTGAAATTAGATTGTGCCATGCTGCCAAAAGAGACAAAAAGAGATGGATGAATTCTGGAAGGAGGAGAAATTGTTATACCCATGAGAACCGCTGGTTGCTGTTTCCTACCTCAAGGACGTACAAGCTTTCCCCATCTTGGCAAGAGGCAAAAAACCCTGATCAATTCATAAAAGAGAATAAATTGCATGTGTTCTATAAATGAGAGGAAGCATGCAGTTCTTTCCACTTACTGATTAAAGGAACTAAACTGGAATTTTCAACCTGCGTATTTGCTAATTAAATCAGCAAATGACACTGAAAAGTCAAGCCCTCGGAGGTAGTTCCAGGTATGTCTGCTGACACAAGTAAACCCTCCCCTCTGTGTATTCCATCAGAATTCTACCTAAAGGCTGATGAATGTTGTCTTTCCCGGCAGTGCAAGGAAAGCCTGCAACCTGAATGGTCTTGCAAATATATGCAAAGCAATAACCAATACCAAATGGGAAACAGGACTCATGGGGTAGCTTACTTATCATACTGTTCCTGACTGCAGCCAAAACAAGTTTTGTTTAAAAAGACCCCCAAAAGACCAGCTACAGGAATGTGTTTCCCAGGTAGGAAGGAGAAATTCTGTGGAAAAATCAGATGACTTACATGAGTCTAAGAAACAAAGACATTGGGTCCATTACTTCTGAGAGGAGCACATGAAGAATACAGAGGTACAAGAGAAATTACTGAAAATCATCACAAAGCACAAGAGAATGAAAGCCAGTGAATATTCTTGGTGATATTGAATGTGTTTCACACACTTATTTGTGGAAAAACTGTGCTTTCTATCAGTTTAGGCAATCATGACTACAGAGTTACATACCACTGATTGTTATGGCTCATATTGCAGTAGTCAGAGGGTGGAGGGGGTGGAATGCTTCATTTCAGTTCAGCTGTTCAGTTTGGTATGTTTACATTATGCTATATAAAATAAATAATCGATCTCCCATTAACTTATTTTCAGGCTCCCATAAATAAAATAGAGACACACACACACACAAAAAAATCAAGTAACGCAGAACTTCAGTTTCTTGAAGCAGTTCTGCAGAGGCTATAGAGCAGGACCTGCAAAAACCTCTTTCATATTTCTTGTTAAGTATACTGCTTAGTATGTCTTTCTTTATATTGTTAAAGTACATGTATTAGAGACTATTCAGGATTGTCTTCTGGTGTAAATCAGAATAGCTCTAGAAAATGTAAAGCAACCAAATTGCTATTGATTCAATTTAGCACCTGCAGGATTATCAATTAAATAAAAAGGGAAAGCTAATTTTCCACTATCACAGTGCTATTTTTTTGTTTGTTTCTTTCTTTCTTTTTCAATTAAAATTCAATTGTGAAAATGAAGGGTGGGAATAAAAATAGATCAGAATGAGAAAAACTTTGAGGTTTTAAAGAGGTATATTGTATTGTTTATAGACAATAAGAGGTAGGCAGTAGGGGCTTGGGAACTGACAACAATACTCTCAGCTCTGATTCGGACATCCATTTGTAAGCAGGGGTTTGGAAGAGAGATACACCTTTTCTTTTCCAAGATGAACTTTAAAGAGTATTAAGATGTTATTAAGGCAGGCCTATACTGCATAGATTTTATCCATTTGGATAGGATTGCTGTGTTATATTCAGAAAAGGAGGAAAAAAACTTATATTTTCATCTGTCACTCCTTATATTGCCAGATTCATACCACCTAAAAGAAAAAAGTATGACAGTTTCAAAACTGGAGCAGGTGACATAAACAGAAATTTAGCTATAGCAAATGATATCTCAAAGGGATAACCCCAGCAAAAAATCATCAAAAGGAGAGGGAAGAACAGATGTATCTGGCCCAGCATAAGCAACATGTCGTAATTTGTCAGATATACAAAATTCCTTATTGTATGTGGCACTGGGAAGCTAAAACACACATATAACCATGTAAAGCTACAAGATTTTGTCAGTAAGACATTACATAATAGCCTGGATAAAATTTTACCAATTGAACCGAAGGCCTACAGATCATCTCCATTGATTTAACTAGACACCACACTATGTTAATCCTCTACATGAAGGACATATATTCAAAATCTACTTCTCATACAGTGAAATCTCAATGTCTGTTTCAACAAGAGCTATTCCAATTTATATCAGAGGAAAGCAGCCCAATATTTTATACAATATCAAATATTTTATACAATATCAAAAGTGGTTAACAGGTAATAAGTAACCTGGATTTAATTGCACTACCTTCACTTAAGGCTGAAATTCCATATGAAAGTGTGTTCTGCCTGAGTTACTATCCTTGCAAGGAAGAATTTCCACGTGATTATTAGATTCTATCCAGCTCACATTAGAGGTCACAGGAGATCACACTTTCCTAGCAGTGACTCTCTGAAGTCCACCGTACAAGATAAGAACTGATGCACAGAAGAAGGATAATGTAGGACAATTTTGTTATTATAAAAATATTACCTGTCTCTCCAGCACTACTACATGAGTGAAAATGACTGATGAATTATTTGATACTGCAAAAGGAATTAAACCAGAATTCATTGCAGTTACTGAAACTGGAATTTGGCCAGAGTATCATGGTTACTTTTCCTACCTGTGGTGAAAAGCAGAGTTATTTTTAATGATCAGGACATATCTGTGGCCATAGTTATCTCTTCTACTCCCTGCCACACTGAGTCCTTAACACATAACAAAGAGATCCCAGCTTCCCAGTACCACTTGCCTACTGTGCCACATGATTTCATTATACCCTGAAAGATTAATCCTCGGGGAATTACATAGTTCTTTTATACATAAACCTCCCAGACTTTGTAACTAGATGGATAATGAGTTGTATCAGAGAGACATACCAACCTAGAGGATTGCAAATGTCAGGAATAAAGCCTAACAACCCCACTGTTCTATTGCTGCTTCATCCTGTACATCAGACCCAGAAATCTGCTGAGAAACTTCCTGCATGAAAAGCAACACTTTTGTCAAATATTACAAGCTAAATTTATAATCTTCTTTGGACACAGCCTCAGGAGGCCTGATAATCCATACTGCTGTGATTCAGCAGGAAGCTATCAGAAAGACTTCCAAGGTTTCATGGAGACTTTTTACATAGCTTCCTGTGTCTTTCAGACTGTAGAGAAGACTGTCAGATATGACTTCTGACGGAGAGGGGAGTCTTTGCGAATAAAGCAAAATCTCAAAAAAAAGGGGACTTGGGTAAAACCAAAATTCTCATCCTCACAGAAATACCAATGCTCACATGTTTCTCTGTTTCCTGTACATTCACATATTCTGTATAAGTGTACACTCTGTACAATCCTACACTCCTTTGCCTCTCCTTGGATTAATGACCTACTGTTCATCTAAGTAATTTACAGAGAACTTGAGTGGATAAATGCAAGCTAAAGGAGATACAAAGATCTAGTTGGAGAGAGACCTGGGGATTCAGACAGTGTGCATCTGACTGGAATGTTTACACTTTTGCAATTAGTTTTTCAGAAGAAAATGCAGGTTTGTTCACAAACATGAACTATTCATATTATTACAGAGTCTGTGAAAATGGATGTGCAAGCCAGTTAAAATATCAAATATTCAAGTATCTCAGAGGATCCTTAGCATATGGGGGTCTTTAATTGAGCTGAGGTGGTTAACTGATGATTGATGTGGGGCTCTAGGTGAAGGGAAAAGAAGGGTGATAGATGGGATAACTGTTACTAAAAGGAACAATGCATCTTTTTTCCTTATCTACTAACCTGTGTTTTTTTTTAAAATATCTTCATTTTTATTTTAGCACAAAAACCTGGATTTTTAAAAAAAAAAAGTTCTACAGCTTTTTCAACATCTTTGGATCTGGAGTGTCTCTTATTGTATCTGTATAGCACTTAAAGCAAGGAAGACATAATTTTAATTAGAGTTTCAGAGAACTAATGAAATCCAAGCAAAAGGTCTCAAACATGTCTCAGCAGAAACACAATAAAGCTGTATGAAAATTTGGGGCAAATAAGTTGTCTCATAAGAGAGAAATGAATAATCTCAGAATTGATTTTTAAATATGATTTCTGCTGCGGCGCAAGTATTTATTTATAAAAAGAAATTTTTATTTTTTTTTTTTGCTACTTAAGTCTGCTTGAAATGCAAAATTTAAGTTATTCCAGCGTTTACATGCTGTAACCGATAATTTTACCATATTTATCTGGAAAAAAATAACACAAGAAATGGCTGAACTTTCTCACATAAACTCGTCCTGTTCCATCACTTTTTCTTTCTGTTTTAGTGTTCTACATTCTTCCCCTGTGTTTCAGGGAGAGCATGGATTCCTTTTCTCTGTAGCCGTACTTGCTAATCCAGTTCTCATCATGCCCCACCTTAACTGCTGTAAGCTTTTTCTCTTGTCTTTGCCCTGCCCAGCTCATACTTCTGCATAACTCTGTTGCGTACAAGTCATGAGACAGAGTACAGATAAACTCATCTTTGAGCACATTGAAGATGCTTGTTAAAAAGCAGTGTTGTTCTTCTTTTTAGTTTAAAACATGACAAAATTTTTAAAACTTCACATCTTGAAGTGATTTTGAAACTCTGAGCCCTTTAAGTGATGTGCAAATGGCAGAATGATATCACGCTGCCAATCAGGTGCTCACTGTTACAAACACCATTTTCCATGCTGCTTCAAAAGCATGGTATAATCAACAAGTAAGCCTTTAAAATGCAAATTAAACAAAATGCACCTTTAGACTGAAACAAAGCAACAACAACAACAAGACTCATTTTTTCACATACTAAGACCAGTAAAGTCTATTTCATTATAGTCACTTTGAAAGTAGTACTAAGAGATCACGGGATTTCAGAGGTCACTGTACCCAGAAGCCTCAGTGCCAAACCTCCTTAAGTTTTTAAGACTTGTGATTATTTAATGTAAGTAAAATTTGTGCACCATCCCCACAAAATAGATTAGTGTTGCAAGTAGCATGGAACTATTCCCATCTGACACATGCTTCTTGCTTCAGAGAACTGGGAAATCAAAATTCACCACTAAAAGCAGAATACTTTTCTTATGAAAAATGTGTGAGGCAAAAATATTCTTGTCCTCTTTGGAGGACAAAGCTGAAAGGCTGGTCAAAGCCATCTTAAAATGCTCATAATACTGATAATTGTGGTGAGAGAAAAACAAGCAATTCTGAGCTTCTCTGAGCCACCCCCCCTACCCCACAAGCCATCGCCATGGCCCATCAAGAGGAAATGAAATTTCCTTCATGTCCTAACATGAACAATATATAAAAACAGTCTTCTTGTTTTAAAGGCATGAATGATTGCAAGACTGAAACCTTGTCCAATAAACTTGTACTCCCAGAAAACTGCTTCTTGTTTCAAGGCTGACTTTGCATTAGTTTGAAGTTTCCGTTGCCGAGTATGGTTATTTGTTGTGATTAAGACTGAAATTTCTTCTTCACCCTCTGCTAGCAGATGTCTTCCTATAGTTTGAATATCTATCTATACCAGGTAATCAAAACTGCCCCACAACTGTCTCTCTGCCAATCTAAATGTATTTTCCAGACTTACTTCCCTCTCCTTCCTTTAATTCCTTTCAGTGATCCTTTCCATGGGTCTTCCACATATGCAAGTATCAGAACTGGGTGATGTATGGAAAGAACATTCAGAAATAAAGCTTCTATTTGGGGGATTGGTGTTTTGTATCACAGAACAAGTAATGTTGGAATGCATCAAAAACAAGGGTGGAAATAAATTTTTGACCAAATTATGTTGAAACATTCATGGTATCTTCATATTATATATTAATAGATCACATCTTAAATTGCTTTTCCACTCAAAGCTGGAAGCCTAACCCTGGATTACAGAGTTACAGTGAAAATCTTTCTTCCCAGGCTACCTAACCCTTAAATTCTCCACTGCCAGTATCTTCTGACGGCAGCAGTGCTACAGTCTTGTGACTACAGAAGCCAAAGGTCAGTTAATTTATTATGCTAAAAGGAAGTGCAAGCACATGTTAAATGGAGCATACAGACAAATTCAGTTGAATTAGGGTCTGGTATTTTGACAGGGTGGAAGTTAGGATGGAAATATGAATCAGTCTGGAAGTTTGCTACTACAAAAATCAATGGTGAATTCACAGATATATGAAGGCAGCAGCAATAAGCAATTACTGTAGCCTCCAAATGCAAATTACTTCAGTGGCCTGAGATGACAGGAGAAAGCAAGCAAGCTAAACCTTGCAGAGAACTAAGATGTGCTAAATGCTTATGAATTTAGCTCTACTAAAGTAAAGGTGGGAAGTCTGACTTTCTAGTGCTGCCCCATAAGCTGTAAATTTTGACATTACCTTGCTTATAAAGCTGAACTCAAAGACTTGTCTACAGCCTTTTATATAGTTGAGATGACAGCCTGTTGCCTTTAAAAATGGCCTACAGCCTACTATGACACCAGCCTCTTGTCTGAAAACCCCTGTTTTCTGGAGCATAAAGACAACTGAAAATTTGCAAAAACAGGACTGCCTGGAAGAGATTATTCTCAGGAAAACAATGGATGCTTTTTTTTTTTTTTAACCAAATCATCAGTATACTCATTAGGTTGAAGTTTCATTTTCAAAATAAGGGAAAGAAAAATATGAACAGCAGAGCCTGTCATGAGGCTTTTTCTTTTCATACCTGCTAAATGCTTTCTGCACATCAGTGACTACCCAGGAGAATGACTGCCAACTCCCAATCTGTCCCATGCGTGACCAGCTAGCAAGCAAGGCATTTCTTAGCAAAATACTGATATTTGCAAGAAGGAAAATTCCAGTGCTCCTTCAACACTCGCAGACAGTTTAAATCCATCTTAGCAGTGGTACTTTTAATGCATCAACTGCAAATTGCCATTAGTAAAAACTCATATTACAGCTCATGGACTAAAACATGTACTCTAACTATATTCCTTCTCTGACATCCAAATTATCTGCCCTAGTCATATTAATAAGTCAAATGGTCAAAGTAATGAAAGGGTGAGACAAATCCAGAAGACCTTCGCATACCAAACACACATTTCCACTGGATAAAGTAGGCTTTTTTAATGCACTTAATTTTCTCCATCCCTGTATCCACTAGAACAAGCAAAGACAATGACACAGTCTGATCACAGGGCATTCGAATTTCCACATCAGCATATACCCTTGCGTTAAATTTCATTCACTGGTAGATAGAAGTAAGTGGGACTTCTCTGATCAGGACAGGTGATGGGAAAGGGGAAGAATGCTTTCCACAACACATATTAATTCTAGATTTTTACTGTCCAACAAAAGAGTCTTCTCTTGGATAAACCGACCTCAGCCCAGCCCTGTCCCCATGGACTTGCCCAGTCATCCTGGGATTTTTGTCTGACCCTGTTCACCCTCATTGGGTTTGACCCTGACATGTAGGCTTACTTCCCAACCCTGCCTTGACCTAACCCACATAGAAGCTTGATGCCCCAGGCTCAAGACTGCCCCTGCCCTGTTTATTATATTGTTTATTCACCGGAGGTGGTAGGAACAGGCCCTGGCTGATGAGGGACCTTGCCCTGCCAGCCCAAGGATGCCCCTCAGCTCCCAGCCCTCACTGCTCATTGGCAATGTGGCCCTTGCCCTCCTCAGAAAGCAGGTGGCATTCATTTTCTTAAGGCAAGTTAAGATTACTGAAAGGGTTTAATAAGTTATTCTCAGATTATTAAAATACATAAAATTAATGATGACCTTTTCCTTTCAACTTTGGAACTCCATTTGCTTTGGACTATGGTTCAGGGCCACAAGTTTTTTAGACCTTGTTATCTGAATACATGTAATTTCTATAATAATTTACTTTCAAGTAGATATAATTACAAAACTTCTTCCATGGGTTCCTTTGGGAGCTAAATCACTCCATCTGTTTCAAAATTTGCACTTCTCTAGATGTTCTTAGTCACTGAACAGACTGTACATTCTGGAGAGTTCATAACTGTGGACAAATGATAGCATTCTTAGTGGAGGTCCTTAAAGTGTTTCTCTTTGCTTCCAGTATAAAATGAAAGTTGCAAGATATTTAAAGATCAGTTTGTGACTTCCTAATCATTCACTGTCTCGGATTTCTTTTACTGCAGTATCTGCAGTGCTGTCCTAGTATGGCAACTGGAAAGCATGTTCAGAAAATAAATTCATTTAAAGTAAGCATCTTTGAGTTTCATTCTCTGGTTTCTTTACTTCTTGCTAAGACTGCTTAATGGCTCTACTTATATGTGGTTTTCAAATATGAGTTATCATTAAGCACTGACTGGGTTACCTTGGCCAACCTACAAGCTTCAAAAATACAAGATCCACTTCTGTTGTCTCTCCTATCCTTGCAGCAGAAGCATCATTCCACTGCTTGGCCTCCTCCCTAACAGATAATTTAATCCTGTAACCCTTATTTTAAGTCTAACAACTTTTGATTAAAATCTTTCTCTGAGAAATGTCCATGGGTGAAATAACTTCTAAAGCTTCTGACACTGACCTAATTTCCATTTGTTTCTATAGTGTGAACTTATTTTAGGATTAAAAAAACCTTTGTTTAAGTGCTAATCATATAATTAATGTGATAATTATGTGGTCGGGTAGGGGGAAATGAAATGGTTCTATATGATCTAAGTGTTACAAGCAACCAAACCAAATGACTTGGATTCTACATAATCAATATTCAAGAAAAGCTCTGTAGTTTGAAGGTAAGATCAAGAATCAGAATGAGTGGCAGTTTCCGGGGGAATAACTTTGACATTCTTGAATTATATCACTACTTATATTTTTTTTTTTTTGAGAAACAAACTAAGAGGCATATATATGTATAGAGAGAGAGAGATAGATAAAAATACAAAAAGTGGAAATATATTTTCAAACATCCAAATACAGTTGCAGGGGACTTAGTATTTAGGCAAGGTACATACTCCTTAAAATGTTGCTTTTTGTTTATGGGATATTATTGAACATGATCACAATGTTTATCTTTGTGATAGGAGAAATCAGTGAAGTGGCTTACCTGAAGTCCATGGCTTGGAAACACTTAATCTCTGTTCAGTGACTACTCTAATCTTTCTAATTACACATCATGAGTATATGGTTATCATAAAAATATGCTGCTTGTTTCTTTGATAAATAAAACATACAGCTAACTGATCAGGACTCTGTGGAATCCATAATTTTATCCTCTTGTATAGGAGAGACAATCATGTCTCTATTCCATGAGGAAACACTAATTTAAGTGGAATGATCATTTCTTCCAATTAGTTTGCTCATAGTTCCAACAGCTGAATGTGCAAACTAGTTTATCTTGTGAATCTAAGGCCTCTCATTTTAACTTGAATGGGAACATCTCAGCACATTCTGTTTTGGCTTACAGAATGCTTACCAAGACAAACACCTCCTTTGCATTTGTTTTCTTAAAAGCTCTTTCCATTTGTTTTCTTAAAAGCTGATCTACTAGATCCTGACAAGTTCTCTACTAAGTCCACCACTAATCCATATCCCCAAGCACCACATCTATATGGCTTTTAAACACACCCAGGGATGATGACTCAACCACCTCCCTGGGCAGCCTGTTCCAATGCCTACCAACACTTTGAGTGAAAAAAATTTTCCTAATGTCCAGTTTAACCCCCCCCCCCGGTGCAGCTTGAGGCCATTCCCTCTTCTTCTGTCACTAATTACCTGTGAGAAAAGACCAACACCTACCTCTACAGAGTCCTTCCAGGTAGTTGTAGAGAGCAATACGGTCTCCCCTCAGCCTCTTCAGACTAAGCAACCCCAGTTCCCTCAGCTGCTCCTCATTTTCTCATCTCTTTCCACCTAGCATTGCTAATTTAGTCTTAAAGCATTCTAAGCTAGAAAAAGGTTTCATATAAACGGGGTAAACACCTCAGGATTGTAACAGAAGAGTCTCTTCTGACCTTTTGCAATGTGGCTTTGGTAGGTACAGCTCCTTAGAGAGAACATCTTTGCAGAAGTATTAAAAGGACGCTGTTTGTGTTAATAAAGTGTCCTGCTTGATACTACTTGCCTAGTTGAAGCAATTGCACAGGATTTAATAGCTCTCTGGAAACAACAATGCCCAGGAGGTTAAAAAGTTGCCATCTTATTTGTAGGCTATTCTTCATCACAGTATCTGAGTGATAAAGGAACCCAGGGGATTACAGACATGAAGTATAAAAGCATGTGTTTCACTGTATGATCAATAGATCTAGTGATCTTATTTCTTCATTCTACACTACACTACACAGACTACAGTGAATAAATAAAACAGTGAAGTGAGTTGAATATTTCAGCTTGCTGGACAACAGGGTGCGTGCATGTGTGTGCACACATCTGAGAATTCTGCCACCTTATACCATCTTTGGTAATGACTAAAAAATGTGCAGAACAAAAAACCATCTATTTTCAACATTAACCTGAAATAATTCAAAATCTGATGCTTAAAAAATGTTAAATTTTCCTTTCCATGTATGGGTTTATTTTTTTTCTGTTCACACTGCTGAAAAAAACCTACATATTCCATATAACAGAAACCAAATCCTGGCTCTTCAGTGATGTTAACAATTCCAGAACACCTCTAATATTCCTCTTCTTCCACTGGGGGGTGGGGGGGGTGGGGGGGGGTGAAATCCAAAGCTA
>JANHFX010012092.1:0-19369 GCA_027560015.1 Chloroceryle amazona | reverse complement strand
ATCTTTGCGTGCCGCACCGGTCTGCCTACTCGTTGGCGGCGTCTTGCTACCGTGTGGGGGCGGGGGTGGTGGCGGGGTTGTGAAATCCAAAGCTAGACTTTCTGCTTATCCCACCTTGCTGATTTTCAACAACTCCTTCATTTTGAAGCTAGTAACAGAATACTTGGGCTTCCACTGTCTATTAGTTTTAGATGTAAATTACTTTTGCTTAAGTACCTGGCTGAAGATTTCCTGCAATCTGGACAGAAAACCATCTCAAAACATACTGGAGAAGTGCCCCAAACACCTCTGTATCACTGTGATATAGCTGATACTTTTTTCAAAGAATCCGTAGCCATATTGTGTTATGTTAAATACTCAACCTCACTGGAAGGCAAAAGTGAGGAATAAAGTACATTGTAGAAAAGTCATAATGAAATGATATTAAAAAAAAATAAGGTTTATGCTCTCAAATACAAATCTGAACTCACAGAATTGTGCAAGGAATAAGATGTATATACACATTAAGAAGAGAGATTATGACACTATTTCTGTCTGTAGGAGGTGTGTGGAAAAAAAAATTCAGGTGCAAAGCAAGTGAAAGATTTTAATAGCTGGGTTACTGAAAAGCATGACTCTCCATACTGCTCTCAAAAGGAGACTCACACCTCCCCACCCATTACACTTTCTGCTTGGAGAAGTGAAAACAATAACAGTAAACTGCCCACTGACCTACCATGCAAACAATATGACGGTGACTGTTTTATTTCCCTAGACATGCTGATATCCTGGACTACAACCTACATCCCAGACACCTAAGGGAACTGGCTGATGTACGTGCCAAGCCATTGTCCATGGCATGTGAAAAATCCTGGCAGTCAGGTGAAGTTCCTGGTGACTGTAAGAAAGGAAACATTGCACCCAGTTTTAAAAAGCATAGAAAGGAGGACCCTAGGAAATAATGAACCGCCAGCCTCAACTCTGTGCCTGGGAAGAGAATAGATCCTCCTAGAAACTATGCTAAGACACATGGGAAGTCATTCAAGACAACCAGTATTGCTTCACCAAGTCTTGCCTAAACAACCTAATGGTTGGATAGTTGCATCCAGAGATTATCAGTCAACAGGTCAATGTCTAGATGGAGGTCAGTGATGAGTGGTGTCTCTCAGGGGTCCCTTTTGGGACCAGTGCTATTTAATATCTTCATCAATTACATAGACAGTGGGATTGAGTGCATCCTCAGCAGATTTGCCAATGTCACCAACCAGAATAGTGAAGTTGACACACTTGAGGGATGAGATGTCATCCAGAAAGACCTGGACAAGTTCAAGAAACCTCAAGAAGTTCAACAAGGCCAAGTGCAAGGACCTACACATGGGTTGGGGCAATCGTCAGTATCAATACAGGCTGAGGGATAAATGGATTGAGAGCAGCGCTGCGGAAAATGACTTGGAGATACAGGTGGATGAAGAGCTGGACATGAGCTGACAATGTGTGCTCACAGCCCAGAAAGCAATTATATTCTGGACTGCATCAAATGAAGTGTGACCAGCAGGTTGAAGGCAGTGATTCTCCCCCATATTGGGTCTGACTGAGCTGGAGTTAGTTTTCCCCACAGCAGCCCTCCCAGTGCTGTGCTTTGCATTGAGAGCTGAAAGGGTGCCGATAAGACACCCGTGTTGTGACTACTGCTGAGTGGGGCTTGCACAGCATCAAGGCCGAGTTGGTTTTTTTTTAACATTCCCCCCACAGTGCAATGGGTGGGGGACAAGATCTTGCAAGGGGACACAACCAGGACAGCTGAACCAAACTGACCAAAGGGATATTCCAAACCGTATGTTCTTAAATCCACAATAAAAGCTAGGAAAAGGAGGAGGAAGAGGGACATCTGTTTGTCCTCCAGAGCAAGTGCTATGTGTTTGGAGCTGTGCTTCCTGGAAAAGGGACCAGACATCACCATCTCACAGGAAGTAGAAAATAAATCTTTTGTTTTCTTTTACTTCTGCACGCAGCCTTGCTTTGCTTTTCATTAAACTACCTTTGTCTTGACCTACGAGTTTCATTTTATTCTCCCTCCTGGTCCAGTTGGGAGGAGTGGGGGGAGTGACAGAGCAACTTGGTGGGCAGATGATATCCATCCACGTTCAAACCACCACATCCCCCTCTACTCCACTCTTGTGAGACCCCATCTGGAGTACTGTGTCCAGTTCTGGAGTCCTCAGCACAGGAAAGACATGGATCTGTTGGAGCAGGTCCACAGCATGGCCACAATGATCACAGGGCTGGAATACCTCTCTTATGAGGAAAAGCTCAAAGAATTGGAATTCTTCAGTCTGGAGAAGAGAAGGCTCTGGTGAGACCTTATTGTAGCCTTTCAGTACTTAAAGGGGGCTTATAGGAAAGATGAGGACAATCTTTTTAATAGGGCCTGTTGTGACAGAACAAGGGGTAATGGTTTTAAATGAAAAGAGGGCAGGTTTAGACTAGATAAAAGTAAGACATTTTTTGCAGTGAGGGTGGTGAAACACTGGAACAGGTTGCCCAGGAGAGGTGATAGAAGCCCCATCCCTGGAAACATTCAAGGTCAGGTTGGATGGGGCTCTGGGCAACCTGCTCTAAGAGATGTCCCTGATCACTGCAGGGGTGTTGAACTAGATGACCTTTAAAAGTCCCTTCCAACCCAAACTATTCTATTATTTTGTGTATGCTATAGATTGGTTCTGTGTAACTCTTTCTCTTGCTAGCCCACCTATCTCGACCCCAGCATCACTCTGCTGTTGAAAAAGAATCAGAAGCTGGGGCAGAATAAAGGTGACATTACAAGATGAGAGCTGTAGCTATCCAGAATCTGCAAAATTTGTTTGGGTGATGTGTTTTTGTTGTGTTCAAAACAGTTTGAGACAATGCAAACTGAACTGAACTTCTCAGCTGCAGCAACTATGGGGCTTTGATGGACTGCCTCATGCAGAGACATTGTTTCATCTGATGGCAAATTATTCTTTTCCTGTACTTGAGAGAGAAAAAGAACATGTTAAAAAGGGGTACTAACTTTAATATGTCACAGAAATACCCACATTCCTTTGCCAACCACAAATTACAGTAATTTGAGGGCTGCACTAATGCTTCACAGGAGCTCTCAAAAGCAGAAAACACTTTAAGTACAGTGAAGTTTGACAGCAGCCCTGATTCATCCTCAACAAACTCAGACTTGTGGCTGGAGCTATCACACAACTTCTGCTGAGTAATCCTCTAGCTACAGAGTCCTGCAGGTACCTCCTTATTGCAATTTACATGCTAGAAAGAGTTACAGACCTCAGGTACAGAACCCTGAGAATATTAGCAAGGACTCCAACTAGTCAGCTCTGAAACTGTAAGTATCATAAACTCCCACCATTCAAATACTCCACTGAACAGTTAGACCACTACAAGGATGTACTTTTGCATAGTAATTCCATATGAATATCTGCAAGCCAGGACTGGACAAGATCAGGTCACTGCTTGGCTTTGCACTACTCTATGTAGATCGTGATTCTCTAATTAACGTGTAGTAAGTTCTCCAATTTCAATTCCCTAAATGTTAGCCAAGAGGGTTTCTGCCACAGGAACACAGCAGTAACGTGCAATCAATCAACTTGCTTTAAAAACATTTATGTTTTTCTGCAGCTGTTTTCAACAGCTTCATTATGACTTTTTATTGATCAGTAGAAGATAGATAATCATTGAAAACAGCACAGGAGGAATATTCAACACAGCACCAGACAGATTATTACTTTCCTCCCTTCAAATATGGCGAGATATCAAATATTGCCACTGTGTCATCCTCTCACTTGAACAAAAATGTAAAGAAGATATTTTTGGGACCATACTTTGACATGGTGATGAAAATACTCTTGAAACAAAGCAGAAATGATATAGAAGCATTTGAACACAAGGAAAAAAATAAGAGTTTGTGAAAGGGAGTTCTCTGCTCCCTCTCTCTGCAGTCAGGGAGAAAAAGGATAACCAAAAGATTGCGGGAAAGGCCCCAGGTTAAATCTGCTTCCCTTTCAGGGTAAAGGTGCCATTTTTTCACACGTTCACAGGGAAAATTTGCTACAGATGCTAGTACAAGATTTACATTCAAGGAGAAGCATTTTTGTTATAGTTAGAATAGGCTTGGAAAAGCAGCTGTTTTTCATTCAAAAGGCATAATTATCAACTCCAAATAGAATAACTTTGCTCATTTTCACTAACTGATCTTTTTAACAACTTGGAGATTGCATAGGCCAACAAATGAAGTAGGATTATGGAGGGAAAAAGAGGCTCTGAACATGCATATGAATAGAAATTCTTGAAATGTTTCAATCTGCATCTCATATAGCATAGCTATTGAATTCTTGAGGCTAGTCCATAACTTTTGAGGTTTGGGACCTCTGGCACACTAACTGCTACCCCTCAACTTATTCAAGGACATATTCCTGTACTGTACAGTCTTCAGACAGATTTCTGCATCATACAGAGTTTCCCTGAAGCCAGAGGGCTCCACCAAATGGATTTAGCAACTTCCCAGAACTACAGAATAAGGCCATATATTTTAAAGTATTCAGAGACTAGTGATGTAGTTTTCTTTATGTAGGCACCATACACAGCACAGTAATTTTTTTGTTAGATCTCTAGGTAATACTGAAATGCTTATATTTATATTACTCATGATAATGTTTTATATTATGCTATGAATTCTCAGTATGCATAATGAACTTCTAAAGGACTTGTTTAATCTTAACATCTTTCTATAAAACAAAACAACAACAAAAAATGTGAACAAGAACAAATTTTGACCAACTGTGTGCTCCAACCAGGAAAACACTATAGCATCTGCTTTATACCTTCTCTGGGGAGTCCTTCTATGCTTAAAATTAAGCAGTTTCTTAAATGCTTTGCCAGATTAGCTCCCTAGAGCAAAACCACAAGATTCTACAGTTTGTCACAATATTTCTGATTTAATGAGTCTCTGTGCTTTTGTCAATTGGCATCTGAACATTAATGTTTTCCAAGTATAATTGTTGCTTGAATGAATATGGGTAGTAAAAACCTGTGGTGTTGCACAAAAATACTTGATTTTGTCCTTTCATTTGCCAGGAATATACATTTTCTGAAACCAATTAATAATGTGAGCTAATTGTTAAGTAGCAGCTGTTGTAGTATTCTTGAAGAGTTTCTGAACGCAGTGTTAGAAGGAATTAGAATTCCAAGGTCTTGAAATACTGTGAATATCTTTACATTCTCTCTCTCTTTTCTTCCACGGTCATTATTTTAATGAACAGGTTTAGCTAACACCTCTCAGGAAAGGTAGGTATTAACAGACCCAATTACTGTAATATCCATAAGTAATCAAGAGCTATGAAGTGGCTCAGCAGGGGCTCATAGCCTAGGACTGATCTATACAGAATTTGTATGTGGGAATGAAACGATCTAATTCCTACCAAATACAGCTTAAGGCATTGTGAGCACTTGGAGCATATGCTAGATTTTTTCTACTGTCTCCCAATCTGCTAATCCTCTAAATTAAGACTTTGATCCTGCACAGGACAAAAAATATATCCCAAGTAACAAAGCACTGAGCCTAGGGATACTGATCCCTCCCAAAAAAGGAAGAAGGACTTTCCTTTTTAGTGTTTGCACTACTTCTGTTACTACAAGCTCCAGTAATGGGAGCATTATATGGTTTCTATATTGCTATGTTCTTCTCTAAACAGCAACTGCTAATAGAAACAAGTTACAGGGTCAGGTGAACTTTTGGGATGGGTATTTTTACGTTCTTATTCTGGTAGGTGCTGTATTAAAATAAGTAATCTCGAAATTTTGCAATCCAAGCCAGAATGAAGAGTTGGGTGAAAAAAAAGTTTATTTTAAATGTATACATTTAATTAATTAACTAAATGTAATTCATTTAAACTAAGTCCCCGTGAGCTTACATTTGTTTAAAGAAGGATTTGGCTAAGAACTTCAGAATATGACCTCCTTTTTTTTTTCTCTCTCTCAGTATGCCAACACCACCATGTAAGCTTATTGATATGAAGGGGGGGGGGAAGAATTTTTCACATCTAAATTGTAAATATAGTAAAGATCACAGACAAAAAAATGTGTTTCATTTTCATTTTACATCTGAAGAACAAATTTAGCATAAATATTGAAAACATTAGCTGCAGGAAAAGCTTTATGAACAGCTCAAGAGATGAGATAATATTACAGGACACTTAAATTTAAGGAAAAAAAAAAAAAAGGATTTTTTTCAAGGTTGAGTTTTCCCTTAAGCTAAAGGAAGCACATTTGTTTTGAGGACTGCAATGCAGACTGTGTCATGTTCCTTAAGAAGTGAGAAGAAAGAAAAACAGCTTTCCCTGTTGTTAACGTAAAACAGGAATATAAGATGGGACAAATCCAACATTGGGATAAACCAACGTTAGCTTGGATGAAAGTGTCATTTTATACAAACTAAGTGGCTGCACCACTGCATTTAATTAAAGAAAAGTAAATAAATCCTTCTATCAAATCCAAGCTGGGCAGCAAATTTATCAGGGAGACATTCTGGTGCAAATACCATGACACTCTCAAGATTATGGTATTTAGGGCCCAATGAAGTACTATTCTTCCACAGAAAAGAGCACCTTTGTCATTTACAGGCAAATGTATACCCCCTCCCACTGGCAGCAGACAGGACCTGTCTGAGGGGCTATACAACGTATACAAAATATCAGGTATAAAATAAGCATCCTAAAGTTGCATTAGTTTAATATAAAAAGTGTGTTCCTGCTTTTCCTTTATGTTCTTGACATTTAAACTAATATACAGTACTTGTCTTGGCTGGGATAGAGTTAATTTTCTTCAGAGTAGCTGGTATGGGGCTGGTTTGGATGTGTGCTGAAAACACTGTTGATAACCCATCAATATTTTTGTTATAGTTGAGCAGTGCTTACACAGAGTCGAGGACTTTTCTGCTCCTCACACCACCCTACCAGTGAGCCGTCTGGGGTGCACAAGAATTTGGGAGGGGACACATTCAGGACAGCTGAACACCTGCCTGCCAATGGCAAGTAATGAATGAAATTTTTTTGCTTTGCTTGTGCATGCAGCTTTTGCTTTACCTCTTAAACTGTCTTTATTTCAACCCATGAGTTTTCACACTTTCACTTTCCCAATTCTCTTTACCATCTCACTCGGGGGCAGTGAGTGAGCTGCTCCGTGAGGCTGATCTGCTTACTGGGGTCAAAACACAACAGACACCAATCCATGGGCTCTCACCAGTACAGAGATGGACTGGGAGCTCAAATTTCATACAAACTGGTAGATTTTTTATATCATCTCTGTACATAGTGAGTGAGAACAGACACATGCTCATGTAAGGCATAATTCAGAGCAGTGACATAAGAACTCAGCATCTCCGAGCTAGGTGCAAGTGCCTAACTTTGGATGAGTAAACTGAGAAAAGGAAAGAAAAAAGACACAACTGTTAATTTCAGGAATGTGTTCATTCTTGCTGCTAAATAAAGGAAACTCCATGAGCAAAACCCTGAAAGGGCCAGCAGAGCTGAAGCTATATACAAAACATTGCTAAGCTATGCCTGTTTGAAAGAATGTTTGTTTTAATTTTTCAATTTTCTTAATATAAAAGCATTTAACATATTACTACAGGGCAACAGTTGCAAGTTCAGTCTAATGAATACCCATTATGATGAACTTCATAAATGTGATTGCCTTCTTAAAGTGATACTTTAAGGCCTACTGCCCTGAGCTGTTTGTCTAGAAATAACAGCTATGTTTGTGAAGTTGCAGGCCAGGCTTCTCAAAAGTAACAAAGCAGTTCTCAAAGCTTTCATTGTTAGTTGTCTAATTTGACACGTCAAGAAAATCTGTAAATTTACAATGATTCTGCTTTTACCATGCAAAGAGTCCAGGTACACAGGCCTCTATGAAGACCTATTTATTCCACAAAAGATCTTTCAGAGATAATGAAAGTACAAAGGGGTATCATCAACGCGATGGTCTTTTCACTTTAATAGGACAAAATGGAAAAAATAGAAATGAAACCAGCAATTCTTAACAGCTTGGAAAGTAGCCAAGTTGTTTCATCTCAGTTTCAGTTACCAACCACAATACTTATTTCCTAGGGAATAAATAACCCTCTATTTTGGAACAGTAACTCACAAAAAATGCATATTAGTACAGGAATTGCATATATTATTGTTGTGTTTTGAATTAGTATTTAACAACATAACTGTGTGTACATATATGTATTTTTAAGTGAAGGAAGCTGATGGGTGTTTTGTGTCTTACGGACACATCAGTGAAAAATTAAGTAGTAACTCCTAAATAAATAATTTCTTTTCCTAAGACAAAATACCTTTGAAATCCTGTACATTGATGATTTCCATAGACCTTGTCCATCCAGTTCAACATTGTCTTCTTTAATAATTTCAAATAATGGTATGTGACACCCACTAACAGAGAAGGAGGAAAAAACTTCCTTCAAGACAGTAGGTTTCTTGCTTCATTCTAAGGTGATAAACATATCAAAAACCAAGACCTTCCTACTGACCAGCTTCATTTGTTTAGTAATACTGCACATATTTCAAGCCCAGCCTCTTCCACCAGTTTGACTGCTCCTAAGCATAGAACAGTTTTCAATGACATGTTTCTTTCTTAAAAAAACTAAGCACATAATCCATCAATGTAGAACGAAAACAGACCTATGCAAGTGCTAAACTTAAACTTTTCATTTTAATTGTCTTTAACTGGTTCTTATTACAGCAAATAACCCAGTCTCTTGTCTTCTTCCAGAACTGGATAAAATGCAATACAATCAATGTGTTAATTGCACAGTGTAGACTGAAATGACCATGTCTCTCTGTGCTCTCATGAATTATCTCCACTTGTCCTCCAGGGAGGAACATGTAGGAGACTTTTTGCCCCTAGTCACGTGGCATCATAATAAAGTGCATAACCAAGTCAAGATCTAGAATAATATAAACCAGCATCAGTTCACAAAAATACATCTCACTATAAATTCAGCTCATAGTCAGCTACCAGATCTCAGTGGAGTTTGAACCAGCATGTTTGAAACTGTGGAACTGTCAAATAAATGACTGAATATATATGCACAGAAATAGGCATATAATATATAGAGTAAAAAAAAAAAGATCAGGAATAAGGATGTGGAGGCGTTGTTTGCTTTTCCAACATAGAATCTAGAAAAGGATAGATATGTAAGAAAGTTAAAATAGATTTATTTCTGATTACTTATTCATTATTAGAGTGAAACAAATTTGATAAACTGTTAAGTTCATCCTCAGCTGTCAGGATTTATTTATTATTTTTTATTAAAATTGCCTCTTTCTCAGACACTTTTAAGGATTACCATCTCTTTTTGTAAAAATCTGACAATCTGTCATGAATGATGATAGAAAATGTTATCATGTCTTCAAAGGTCTTAAACATAAACAAGGAATAAGAGGGCAAGGAACGATTTATGCGTAAGACAGTTACTTATCAGGTCTGCACTTCTATAAATATTTCATTAATGCAATTTCTACTGAAATCTGTCAAATTCCACTGAGTTTACAGTGTCATTCAGTAGGAAGCCTATTTTTTAGCATTTTGGTTTATTAATTGTGTGTGCCATTGTTTGGATTTTATCTGCTGCATGGACATTTTTAAAGAAACAATAGAGAATATTTTTACAAAAATTTATTTTTAAAAGCACAAATTATTCATAGTTAATATCCACTGAGTGTCAAAAGGAGATTCAGAATCCAGATTCTTAACAGGGCATGGGCTCTGTGCTCCTGAATTCCTTTGGAAAATTCAGCTACAAGTGTCAGAAAGAAAGAGATAAAGTATTGCTGAAAAGAGTAGATTACCTTTTGGTATGCACACAAGCAGCAAAAAAATCTGAAACTATATTGGGAACTGAAAAATATACCACACAGTCCGATGCTAAGACACGAGTATTGCCTGCAGTTGTATCAAGTGGCCATAGGAAAGGAGGAATTTTTGAAGAAAATTATCAATAAACTGAAAACCACTGATTTCTGTTAGGATAAAAGAGTAACAGGAACCATTGCAGGTTGGACATGTACAGAAATCGTTGACAGTAAGCAGAATTTTGTCACAGGAGTTTCAGCATAGTATTAATGATAAAGTATTAATATGTTTATGAAGAATTAATAGGTAACTAATAGATTATAATTAGTATAACCCATATTCCCAATAGCTTTCAAATAATGACACTATCTTTAAAGAAAATACATTTAATTGTCCATATTTTCAGAACAAGCAGATTCTTGAACTGCATGAAGTCTAACAACTGATGAAACATATGCCAAAGCTGGTCTGCAGATATTTTTAAAACCACAAATTTTTGATAGAAAATGCAATTTTAGTCTTAAAACCACATTTCAGATGGTTGAATTTTTTCCATTGGTAAGAGAGGAAAAAAAAAAGAGATGATAAGACCATCTTTTATACAACTTCTTATTCTTTGTTCCTAGTGATAAAAGGTATGACGGGAAAAAGCTCTGTTTTTATATAAACTACAGCGATACTCACACACAGTTTCGCACAGAAGGAAATTTTACTGGGTTGTTCAAAGATATTAAAAAGTCTTTCAAAACTATTGAAATCTCCTTGATTTTTTTCTGCACAACTCCTTTTTTGTCTTTCAGCCAATCAACCAACCACCTAATAAAATATGGGGAAACACACCCTAACTATAAAAAAATTGAGACCAGGTGGTGTTTCAAGTGAAGCTGGAGATCAGTTTGCAAATGCTTCTAATTGCACATCAGTGCTTATATAAGTACACAGCAGGGAAGCAAGTACAAACCTCACAGAAAAAGTATTTTTTTCACCTCAGAAAACCCTACTGTGTTATGTCCTGTGGGTGACACAGTCACCCTAAATTCAGTTTCTTGCCATGTTCCATGTAAGAAAAACCTCCACAAGTTTGCTCTCATTTTGAGGTAAGACTAACTGGGCTATAAGCCCAGTTAAATAACTCTTAGGAGGTTGTGGTTTTCTTGAACTGCATCTTCAACCCTTCCTAGGAATTAACCCAAAAAACCTCACACCTAGGCCTAAGTTTTCAGGGCATAGTCCCAACCATAACATGTTTGGAGATATCAATCTAGAGGAAGTCAAAAAACATAAAAGCCCCACTGTACACCAATAACCAGGGAAGCCTCAAGGGGACATTTGTGATGGATATGATTTCAAGTAAAGTTATGTGTATAGCTGGAAGCACATTTTAGAGTTTAGAGTTTCAGTGTAAATTAGGTGTTGCTAGAAAGCTAGCTCATGGATATATTTGACTGGGGGATGGTCATTTATAGATTGGGGAATCTTTTCTGACTTGAAATGAAAAAGATTTAAAATATATTTGAAGTTGACAGATAAGCAGCAGGGATGACACACACTCCATAGACATAACCCTCTCTAAATATAAAGAACAAAGTAATAAAAGAGCCTTAGAAGAATACAAAAGCTATCTAGCGGCTGTGGTAGAAAGAACAATGATCCTCAAGGTTAGTCAGTGCAACAGTTTTACCAAGAAAACCTCTGTCACCAAAATGAGGGGGAAGTTTGTTGTTGCCAGGCTGTGGCTGGTATTTTAGAGGGTAAAGTAATAAACTTCAGAGTGACAGGGCTGGAGGATCATGATGCCACATTTATGTGTTTGGGTTTATTAGCCTTGAAGACTCAGCATCAAGGTAATTTTGCTTCAGCTATCTTGTAATAAGGAACACCAGTCTGGCTCACTTCTCAAAATGTCCTCGGAGAAAATGTACTATAACATTTAGGTAGCATACACCAATTCCAAAATTTGGGATAAAACTTGGTGCAAGAATATGTCATACAGTCACCTCTATTTACCAGAAATATCAGCCTTCATTTGATAGATACAAGTTTCCTGCTTTGTCCTCATAACAAGACACTTTTTACATCTTTCCTTCTGTCATGACTCTTCAAGATGTGCTGGCTGTTGTAGGTGAAGCTGAAGTCAAAACTCTTACTGCTCTCTGTCAACCTGGTTGTTGAATGGCTTTAAGCCACACAAGGGTCAAATACTCCTATGTACTCATTAAAAAATCACAGGAGCACAGGATGTCAGGGGCTGGAAGGGACCTTGGAGATATTCGAGTCCAACCCCCCTGCCAGAGCAGGATCATATAATCTAGCACAGTCACAGAGGAACACATCCAGATGGGGTTTGAAAATCTCCAGAGAAGGAGACTCCACAACCTCTCTGGGGAGCCCATTCCAGCACTCTGTGACCTTTACAGTAAAGAAGTTCCTCCTCATGTTAAGGTGGAACCTCTTGTGCTCCACCTGACATCCATTCCCCCTTGTCCTACCTCAGGGCATGAGTGAGAAGAGGCTGTCCCTTTCCTCTTGACACTCAGCCCTCATATATTTATAAACATTTAACAAATCCCCTCTCAGTCTTCTCCACACTAAAGAGACACAGGTGTCTCAGCCTTTCCTCATGAGGATCCTTTTCCCCCTATGAGAAAGGTGTACTCCATCTGTCACCAGTAGACCAGGAGCCATATAAACTTCCCTGTGATCAAAGAACCCAAAGTTCCAACTGCGGCACCAATCTCTGAGCCACGTGTTAATCAGGTGTGTTTTCCACTATCTTTCTGTATTTTTCCCTACTACTTGAGGGATTGCTGAGATCACCACCCGTGCAGCTGAGTCTCTAACTAGTCACCCCAATGCCTTGAAACCCCTCTTAATTGCCCTTGGACTTCTCTCTGCCACCTCATCATTACTGACATGGATAACCAGCAAGGGGTAATAATCAGATGACTGCACCAGAGCAGGGAGCTTCCTTTTTACATCTCTAACCCAAGCTCCAGGGAGGCAGCAGACCTCCCTGTGGGACAAGTCTGGTCTGCAAATGGGCCCCTCTGTTTCCCTCAGCAAAGAGTCACCCACTACAATCACCATCCTTTTCTTCCTTTTTGGGGAAGTCCTAAGGTGTGGGGGTGAGTGACAGGCCCTGGGTGACTCACTGGATGAATCCCTGTCACCATCTTTATTTCCTTCTACCTCCAGAACCTCATACCTATTCTGCAACTGTATTTGAGGCAGGGGTGTAGGAAGGGAAGGGGTATGCCTGCAACCCTGAGCAGAAACCTGCTTCCACCGATTTGCCTCTTGTGACTCTCCTGATGGACCTTCATCCCTATTGTAATTTGTTTGTTGCTCAGCTTCTAGAGCCCCACCCCTACTGTTCAAGGGTAACTGGGAAGCAGGGGGAGGCCAAGGTAGGACTTCCCTGTATTGCTGAGCAGGGATCTGTCTCAATTACTCCTTCTCTCTTGGGTCCCCTCCTTTTACCTGGTGGCAAGGGAGGAGGGGATCTTCTCCTTGCAGAGCTCCCCATTTGTTCTGCAGGGGCACTGCAGGCAGAGCACTTCTTCAGAGAACACGCCTGCTCTGTTTTTCATGCCACACAGAGACCAATGGTTCCATGATATCCTCATCTGAAGGTGCCCCAAATTCAAGGGGTCCGTACCCATCAAGTGAGGGCAATGGTGGAGGAGGGGGAGGGGGGGGGAGGATTGTCCTTTCCCTCTGATCTTGGACCTGTCTCCAAGCCTCCCCTCCCCTGTCCTCCTTGTCTGCTCTTCCTGGCTGGTGACAGAAGAGAGGGTCCTCCACTACTTGTAAGGCTTATTGCTGTTGCCTTGGCCTAAGGGTGTGGCTCCACCAGTCTATTTCAGTTTCACAGTCTCTGATTATTCTCAGTCTTTCTACCTCTTCTTTAAGTTCTACCACCTGCCAGAGCAGGTCATCCATTTGGTCACACCGTACATAGGAGGCATTTCCATCTCCATCTAGCTCAAGTGCCAGGCTCAGGCACTCGCCACAACCAGAGACCTGCACGGCTGTGGGACTGTGCAGGAGCTCTGTCCGAGTTCCCACTTCCTTTCTCCTCATTGTGGCTCTCGGACGTGTTACCACCATGACTCTGTCTGGGAGGGAACCAACCCCTGTTTGCTGATTCCCACACACTCTGCTCACACTCCCCTGCACTCAGCTGGTCCGACCTGCGCTAAACCCTGCAAAAGTCGCCTCCGGCTTTTGCTGGCTTACACCCGCGGGAGGCTGTCGCTACCGCTGCTTTTCAAACTGCCACGGTCCCAGGTGCTCTTGTTATGCGGGCCTTGTGCAAGCTTTGTTTGTTATTTTTTCCTTCGTTTTCTTTGTTTGCTTGTTTTATTGTATTTATTTAAATTCTATTTATTTGGGTTTTTTTATTTTTTCGATTTTTCTGGCGCACAGCCCTGGGTGACTCTGCCTGCGTTCAGGGCGGGCTGCTGCGCTGTGCTGTGCTGTGCTGTGCTGCGCTGCGGCTTCCCACGGCTTCCCACCAACGCCTCCCGTCTGCGTCACGAGCACGAGCAGGCCCGCGAGAGTTGCAGACTACCGCTCCTCGCGGCCCGACTGGGTCAGCCAGCGCTGAGGAACCCCCTGATCGAAAGGAAAACGCGAGCGCCGCAGAGCTGTGGGTGCCGGAGCCGGTCCCGCTGCCTCACTGCCTGCGATATGAAAAGCCACACAAAATCATGCGGAAAGGCATGTCTTAGTAGTCTGTGGTGCCCAGGAACAGCTACAAAGTCCGCAAAAATCTCCAAAACTCATTGTATAAGGACACAGAATAGCGTTAAATAGATATCTAAAAGCTGTAAGCCACACCTGGGAAACAAGTTTTGCTGCTGCTGCACATTAATTATTTTCCCTTGGAAGTACAGAGTCACACATGCTAGAGTGAATGCATGTTGTAAGCATCCGGTGAAAAGCATTAATAGTAATAGTGCACAAGTAAAAGCGACCAATAAGGCTGATACTTCCTTTTTTTTCTACCAATATTTCCAGGCAAAAATATACAGGACTGGCTAAGTGCCTTTTCTTCGTCAGGTAGCAGTATCAGTGTCCTCAGCCATTTTCATGCTGTGTACTGTGACACCTTGCTTTTCATTCCATTTGTGATAGGATGACCCTGATCTTAAACTGCTACTCAACCACTATGGTTGTTTAAGAAAGACAGAGGCCCATACACATCTAATTAGTTTTATAACCAAGAAAATGACCATATGAGCAGGAGAGACAATAAAATGTTACTGTTCCCTGAACCGAATAATTGCTTTGAGGACTACTTTATGGTGCATAGCTGTAGACTTACGAAAGTACAGTGGCCACCTTTTCCAATAAAAGTCATAAGGATTTTGACATCATCTCCCACAGTATTCTCCTAGAGAAGCTGGTGGCTCATGGATTAGACAGGTGTGCTATTTTCTGGGTTAAAAACTGTCTGGGTGGCTGAGCCCTGATTGTTGTGATAAATGGAATTAAGTCCAGTTGGTGGCTAGTCACCAATGGTGTCCCCCAGGGCCCAGTTTTGAGGCTGGTCTTGTTCAATATCTTAATCAACAATCAAGGGGATTGAGTGCTTCACCAGTAAGTTTGCAGATGAGACCAAATTTGAGTGGGAGTGTCAATCTGCTTGAGGATAGACAGGCTCTGCAGAGGGATCTGGACAGGTTGACTCAACAGGCTGAGGCCAGCTGTATGAGATTTAACAAGACCAAGTGCCAGGTCTTCCATTTTGGTCACAACAACCTCAGGCAGCGCTACCAGCTTGGGGAACAGTGGCTGGAAAGGTTCCTGTCAGGAAAGGACTTGTGGGTGCTGGTTGACACCCAGCTGAATATGAGCCAGTAGTGTGCCCAGGTGGCCAAGAAGGCAAATGGCATCCTGGCCTATGTCAGAGTGTGTCCAGCAGGAGAATGGAAGTGATCATGATCCTATACGTGGCACTGGTAAGGCCACACCTTGAGTACTGAGTCCAGTTCTGGGCCCCTTGAGTTGCTGGAGGGAGTTCAGAGAAGGGCAATCAAGCTGGTAAAGGGTCTGGAAAACAAGTCCTGTGAGGAGAGACTGAGGGAGTTGAGATTGTTTAGTTTGGGGAAGAGGAAGCTGAAGGGAGACCTTATAGTACATATAATTTCCAGTCCTTCCAGTGGATGTCCTTATCCCTGTCTTAACATCTCTTCACCACTGGTAAACTGATCATGTCAATGGCTGAGACTTTCTCAGGTCACATATATAAACTAAACTGTTACTGTCCCTGGAAGAAGTTTTGTCAACATTCACAGAATACCTTGAACAAGTTCTGTACCCTATCTGGTACGATGCTTCCTAGGGAAGAAGACTTGCTTGTACCTACTGCAGAAAACCAGGAAGGGCTACAGATGGGACAAAGACTGGCAAAAAATGAACATGAGCAAAAATTGGAGTAGCAGAAGATTTCTACAGTTTAACACAAGCAGCGTGGTGCCTCAGGAAACTCTAAAAGGCTGCATGTTTGCCTCAGACATGATCACCCTTTCTGCAAGGCTTTCTAGCATGGTGAGGTATTACAGACAGGTGGACTAGTTTTGAGTATGAGAATTGCTTTTTTCGAAGATGGGAGGAGGTAAAAACTGTCTGATGATGCAAACTGCTCTTTATGGATCCAAACCTACTCTCCAGCTGGCTCCAATAGGCCAGCAATCAACCCACTGAATGTATTAATTTAATGATGTAGATACACCCCTAATTAAGATCATGAGGCTATCTTAGAGCTAGTAGCAATTCTCTGGAACTCACAGAGAAGGAGTGAGGTCCAGAAGGCTACGAAACAAGATATATGTTTATAATAGTGGATAAAGGCTGAAAAAGAGAATGAGCTCAGCAGTCCTAGAAAAGTGAGCAAGATTTGATAAGGACTTTCTGAGAACAAGAACAGGAAAACCCCAGTAGACCCCCACTTGTCAAATAATAGGGTTTATGCATAAGTGATCAGCAAGAGATGTTTCCTTCAATAAAATGTTTGATAGTTTCACATGATTCTTCCATGAGCAGCCCAGAAAAAGGATATGAATCTATTAGATGATAGGTGGAAACATACATTGTGTCTACTCTGGAAAAAAAAAATCAAAAAAAATCACTGTTTTAGGTTTTATATTGTATTTACTCATCCTCATCTGACTTGACTTTTCAGATTTAAGATCACTAGGTGTATCTACTACTGAACTGTCAAAGATCATGATAAGTTTTGCTCTGTAGAAATTCTAACTTTTCAAGGATATTATCAAAAATTTTAAACTAGGACTGGAAGCCTGGATGTCCCAAGTTTGGCATGATCTCTCACTATCTCTGAAAATTTATAGTCCTAAATCTAGAAATGAATTATGAAACAATATTTTTCTAAGCTCAGTTACACCTCTAACTAGCAAACATCCAATTGAACTCAGTAATGATTCCACAATGTCAGAACAGTGAGATAAGAATGAGGTTTTTAACCTTGGTATGTCTGACTCCACCAAAGCATAAATCTTTACAAGGCACTTCATGCTGTTTTTAAAGTTCTGCATAGACATTTACTGTCCTAAGCAATAGCAAAATCAAGTGTAGGAGCTTGGAAGCTCAAAACATAGGCGTTCCACTTATTTAAGGTACAGAAAACTATCTCATCCTAGGAGAATTTCATCACTTGCCCTGTGATTAGCACCAACCATTACTCAGGATATTTGTTTTTTCCACTTCAGTGAAAGTACCGGTATTGTCACATATTACTAAAATAAGAATTTTAGATGGGGGTCCATTGCTCTATTATGCCCTATACCTACTAACTCTTCTCAAAAGATCTTAGAAACTTTTGGACTGCATACAACAGAAAGATCAAACATGAGTGAAATAATGATTTCTGATAGGCTTACCTGGAGAATAAATGGGTCCACAGGAATTTGTGGTGCACTGCATTACAGTGACATGTTTACATTAACATTGAGAAAAGAGAAAAACCCAGACCTTTGATTAGTAAAAACACTTCTCTTAAATCTGTAAAAGATTGCTTGAGAGCTGTGAGAGGGATTTTTCTGAGCTAAGGTTATATGCTGAGAAAGACAGAATAGCTTTAGTGGCTATGGTTAAGTTTCTTTTTCAGAGACAGGAAATCAACGTTCAAACTTTACAACTGTTATATAACCACAAGGACTCTCCAATTGCAGGTTTTTCCTCTTTAAAGCAGAGAAAAGGCATGGCAAGATCATGGGAAACTGTCACCATAGCTAAAAATTGGACCAAGTCTGCTCAATTACAATTTATATTTAAAAACTAAACCAGAAGCAGTGTTTTGAAGTAGAAACTCATTGCAAGTGGGAGGTTTTGTTTTTTAAAATCATCACTGAAATCTTCTGGTGGCATTGAAAGGCAGATCAGCAAATGAAGCAGAGAAGCTATCCAATTAGAAAGACCAAAAATAGTAACTCTTGTGAATGTGGAAAATTGGTTAGGAGGGTTTGAGCAATGTGAGCCAGCAGACCCCATGTACGGAACAGGGAGTCTAATCCACCTCAACAACCTTGTGAGCAAGTGTCCTGTTTGACAAAGTGGTTCATGTTTAGGAACCTTCTGTAACGAATACTAGAGACTCCAAGGAGATGTCATGCTTGATAAAACTGGTAAGGTCAATGCCCATCTAAGTACCAGCTAAAATTTCAAAGTTCTGATGGATGGGTGCAGAAGGAAGCACTGGCAATAATGAGTTTAAGAAAACACCTAGGAATGCTGTTAATGAAAATAAGCACATCAGAAGCAGTCTGTACTAAAAAGGTTTTCATCATATTTTTTGGTTTTCATTTTGTTTTTCTTTCTTTTTAAAGCTCTGCTTGGGGAATGATGTCCCTTTTGTATTACAATTAGTAGCTTAATGCTAGTTTATTTTGCTATCATTTCACTGTGGTGTTCAATAAATTTATCCTTTTTTCCTTACAGATACTAATTTAATCCATGCAGGAAACTCAGTCTGTGCATGAAATCTTTAATCACCCTTGTTACTCCTCAGAAAGCACACCTTTTGTTACACTTATGAATAGGACAACCTTCTTTTCAGTCATATCATTCTGTCCTTCTTGACCAAATCTGAGAGGGAACATGGAACTGAATTTGGTTCTATGAAGCTGCAATTAGCACTGGTGGTATAAAGAATAATTTCATGACTTCTTGATATTTCAGGGCTGATATGTCCTGATCCTAGAGGGGATTTATACCACTACAATGATAGTTTTGAGTTTTGTTGCTTTGTACCCAGTACAGAATTCCCAACAATTCCTGAATTCTCCATATCAGTATAAGATTTCTTTTGGCAAAGAGTCATCCTTTAGGACATTTTTATGCTAACACAGTGATGCAAGGAACTTTACTGGGAGGCTGAATTTTAGCTCAGATGCTAATGAGGTAGGTCTGAATTAAGCCAATACAATTTCTCGAGGGTTGGGGGGGGGGGGGGGGCGGGCGGGGC
>JANHFX010012091.1:197055-248620 GCA_027560015.1 Chloroceryle amazona | reverse complement strand
GCAGCGCAGGGTCCAGGCAGGTTGGGAATCTCTCCAGAGAAGGAGACTCCACAACCTCTCTGGGCAGCCTGGGACAGGGCTCCACCACCCTCACAGGAAAGAAGATTTTCCTCCTGTTCAGATGAAAAGTGGGCACGATAGAGATGCTCAGCATACCCACAGGCATGGCAGGATTCAGCTAGATCAGTCCCATAACTCACCAGGCAGCTTCCCCTACCTGATGCAAGGAAGAAGTCAGTGCAGAGGAAACATGGCCAGGTCAAGCATCGAGATTTCTGGAAAAGTTAAACAATAATTTTTAAAACCAGAATGATGCATACATGGGAGACATTGAACCAAAAATATTTCTCAGGGTACCCTCTGACCTTTGGATAGAATATTAAAACTTCCAGTGGAAGCGAGTGCTTTCCTAGTATTTGCAAAAACTGGTTTCTGGAGGCCAGATGCAGCAAGCAAGACTCATTCTGCATCCAAACAGCCCAAGCCCAGTAAACACACTGTGTTTACCAGGAGGCCAGAGGGGAGGATAAGGGGGAAGAGCAGATCCTATCATGGCCCTCAGGACATCACTGCACATGCCTCTTCCTCACAGGTACAAGCCTGCAAAGTCTACAGGTGCTCCCAGATTTTCTTTCTCTTCCTTTACCCGGGGACTGCCACATATCATCACTAATGAAACCTCCATTTACATTATATGGTCCTTTCCCACTCGCAGCATATGCTCACTAGGAAAAAAAAAATATATATATATAATTACTGCTTGTAGCCCCATTGCAGGATCTTTTTTTTTTGCACTTCAAACTAGTCTATAATACACGATAGAGCGCCAACGCTTTCATTGACATATAGCTTGTTCACTTGGATGTCATGAGATAGCAAACAAGTGAATCTAAACAACGCAGCTAGCTAGTTATACAGCTAATCTGGTGGGTTGCTTTGATTTCATAAATAAATTAGTTTAGTCTCCTGAAAGGGAGAGAAACATGAACCAGTGATCTCAGCAGTGCTGCTGCCCTTCATTACCAAGAGGGCCTTGCTCAATTAGAAATAACCATTTGTTTCGATTACAAGTTTTTTTTGTGAGTAGAACCAAATTTTACCCAAATACACTGATCGAATAAGGATTCATATAAAGAACCACAGCCAGAGATGTTTTCCAGCTGAAATACTGGACTCAGGCTATATTAAGTGTAGGTAAGGTACTGGGGGCTGTGAGCAGAGCTGGGGGTGCAGCACAGCAGCCCCCAAGGGTGCCCTGTGTGCAGGCTGTGATGCCACTGATTGCTGCCAGATCACCGCTGACTGTGTACCAGACACCAGTGCAAGATTTGCTTGGGAATGAACCGCAGGATGTTTTTCTTTTCCTCCCTCCCTCCCTTTTGGATAAAGTAACTTATTAAATATTTATTTTTTCAATTAAAGAGTCACTTTGAAAAAATCCAAAAGTTAATATTCATCCTTTTACCATGTGGTGGGTTCAGAGCAGCCATGCTGTTCACACACATCAGAACCAGAGCTTGGACATGAGCAGAAATTGTTTAAAATGCATCTGAACTGCATGATCTGAAAAAAAAAAAAAGAAAAAATGAAAAAAAAGAATAAAAAAGAAATGCTTACACCAAAATAGATACAAATCCCCCCAAATCTGACAAAAGTAGCATGTGAAACAGTAGCATTTTCCTTTACAAGTGATTTAAATAAAATATTTCAGGTGTTATTTGAAATTATATTTAAACTAAAGGCTTCATAATATAATTAGGCAAGATGACAAATGAAATCTTTAGATTCCACAGAAACATTTTTGCCTTTGACTTCAGTTAGCCAGAGCGTGGCAAAAGATTTGCCATCTGACCACAAAAAATTCATTCAAATTCTCACTGTCACCGCGCAGCCCATTTGCTCTGTTGCAGGATAAGCCACTGATGAGTCCAGTGCTTTGAAATTTCCATTTCAGTTTTAAGGTACCATCCCTGAGACAGCTCATACAAGTCTTTAACCTCTTTGCAGCCCACTTATTTCTCTGTGGAGGTGGTGGCACTTCTCTTCCTACGGCCTGGTGGAAGGTCAAATGAAGACTTAAGTGCAGAAGTAACAGGACCACAGAGGCTTTTTAGATAGACTGAAGCAGTCGTGTGAGCTGATTTTGTCATCCCGCTCTCTTTGGAACTGGAATTACAAAATCTAACTGCTCTCTATATGGGCAGGTTGAAACTCCAGAGGGGTTTTTTGTGGAGCTGGGTTGATAGATGCAGTAGCAGCAGAACCGTCCACCTGGGTAAGTCATTTCCTTGGGTCATAATGTTCCTATTTATGGAACCTATTTTAGCACTTCTTAAAAAATTGCCTACAATTAATGCTGCTAAAATTGCCTGTTCAGCAGGAGGGAAAGCTGTACCTCGACAAGACTTGGGAGAACTGGAGCCAGCTGAAAGAAATATCATCTCACCTTGAACTTTAGGCAAAATGAAGACACTTCTAGTGACAGAAAAATTCATTGGAAAAAGCTGGTAGGTGTGGCAGAAAGATGGGTGGGCTTGTTATCAAGGACAAATGTTCTTTGAAGCACCGTAGATTTTTAAGATCTATCAGCTAAGATTGTCAGACTCTTGCCTCGACATAAAGTACGGAATCTCCTCTAATCATCGCTCTCTTGAGCCTGGTAACCTGTATTTCATTGAGGCATTTCTTCAAATATAATATCCAATCCCAAAATGAAAGGTTGAAAAAAAACCCAAACCCTAATCCAGTGCACACTGTTTCTACTGAATCCCAGACATAGCAATTTTAGCAGATAAAAATGTGCTTTATTTGGCCCAATTCATGTATAGTGGGTTTCAAGGAACACAGTGTGCACGCTGATGTTTTTCATGATTCTTCAAGCACAACTGAAGTGCAATTTGGCCTAAAATAGACAAATTCTGCACTTAGCATTCAGAATATTGAGAACATGATCCTGTGGCACCAAGGTCAACTTACTTTATGCCACCAGCATCAGTGTAAGCAGGAGCAGGCATTAGTCTGTGTCACTCATGTACTAATTAGGGAAGAGCTGTTCCAGCCTCTAAAATGTATGGAATTTTGTGGGCAATTGGAGTACAGTGTGATGGAAAAGTAGGTACCTCAGCTATATACACCTGCTGTAAAACGAAAGGTGAGTGAGGTTCTAGGCACAGTAAGTTTGGCTGAATTTTAGAAAGTGACTCAGCAGAGTTTTCTTGTACAGACAGTTGCATGGAGGGACCAGTTTCAAGCATCCTTCTTCTAGTGTCATCTCTAACAAAGTCAGGGTGCCCTGCCATCACATTTGCTCCAGCTACGGTATGGTTTATGTTTGACACTCTAGTGGGAACGAGCTCCCAAAGTTTTGGCAAAGATGACTCAAAGAGCTGGACAAAGGATCGATCATAGAGTCACAGAATCATTTGGGCTGGAAAAGACTTTTAAGATACTCAAGTCCAACCATTAACCCACCACTGCCAAGTCCACCACAACTACATCCCTCAGCTCCACATCTACATGTGATGTGGAAACCTGTTAGAACATGCACCTACATCCCAGCTAACCCTATGCAGCAGCTGAACCCCTAAACTCAAACTGGTAGTGACCAGCAATTTAGGCTAATATCAGGCTGTGAGTAGAAACACAGACCTGTCATCTTTTGCTTTTTCTACTACTGAGGAAGTAACTTCTGACAGATGGGTAGAGCCAAGAGCTTGGTGCAGTTGCAGCTGAGGCACCATAATACTAAAATTTTATCTGTTCAAGATATTTCATGGTTGTCATCCAACAACAACGAAAAGAATGCTCTTCTATGACCTCCAGAACTTAGTTTAAATCATTTCTTTAGAAAACTGCTTGTCACTTGCTTGGCTACATCAGCATCCCCTTGTCAAGAAAACAGGTAAACTGAAGATCACTGTCATAAAAAAAAGTACGGCTCTTCACAATCACAGACCCCTTGTCCTCAAAATAATCTATAAACAAAACCAGTAGGGATACAAAAGAGAAAAACCGGTCACATTTCTATTTGTTCTTGTGTGTACAGCACTCTGGGATAGAGGGGCATGACAGGCTGGGAAGCTCTCAGTAGAAACAGCAGATACTCTGGCATAAAGTTTGTGAGCTTTACTTATCTCCTGCTCCAGCCTGAGCTGTTGTCCAGGTCCCAGTGGCTCCCCACAGCTCATTTGTGGAGTGTAAGGTATAAGACATCCATTGAGTGAAGGGAAAACTAGGCACTTATTTTGGGCAACAAATCAACGAGGAAAACAGTTTAAATTTTGATCATAAGGCAACAAACATTTGCTATTGCCTGTGACTAGACTACAGACTTTACACATTAAAAAACCCCACCAAATCAATGCAAAGAAAAGAATTGCAAATTCCTGGCTTTTGCACTTGTTCTTGGTCCACTACCCCAGACCCGGTTGTCCTTGATATAAATATAAGTAAACCGTTGCAGAAATAAAATGCTCAGTCAAGTTCCCTCAGTATGCTGCGGCAAGGTCAAATCCACGGGGGTAACATATTTTCATTACCTCTTTTGCTGGTGCCCTCTCTTGCGGCAAAGCACTCCGGCATTCTTCCGAACACCAAGCGCTGGCGTTTCAAAGGACACAGCTTGTTCAGGATCAAAATACGCGGCAGTTGTTGCCCTTTCTATTTAGGCCTTGAGCCTTGAATCAACAGCAAGAATCCTGGACATGGGAAAATACAGTACTGACAAATACGTAATTCAATTAAATAGGCTGGCATTGTTTAAGGAATAGCACTTCCCTCTGATCCATCTCCTTCAGAACTCTTTGTCTTAATATTATGGCCTACTTGAAACACTCGAGCTCATGAATGGATTAAAGAGGGTTTCATTTGTTTTATTTATTATTTTTACTGCTTTGCTTGGTTTTTTTTTGCAAACAGGGGAGGCACAGTCCTCATTTAGAATTCACTGTAACATGCATATTCTTCCCTCCTCTGTTGAGAGGAGAAAAGAGAAAAAAACAACAACAAAAAGATTGCAACTGTTTCAAAAGTACCAAAACTCTTGGGTAATTCACCATCAATGTTGACTGATTAAGAAAAGCAGCTCTGGAGCACAATCATTTCAAGACCTGGATAGGATACACATTTACTGCAATCAGATTTTTTAAAAGGGGGAAATATTTTACCCAATTTTTGTTCAAAATCACACTCAAAAGCATATTTGCCTTTTTAGTTTGGATTCTGCTTAAATTCTGTCTTTGATTTGAAAGAGTGAGCCCTTGCGCTCTCAGTATTATACTATCTCTCTGTGATAGTTGTGTATCCCTTGAAATGCATCAATGATGCATTATATCAACAAGGACTCAAGCTTCCATTTATCTTCAAATATTTCACAATCCACTGCAGAATATTCTCAGTTGCAATTTTTGCTTTCAAGTTTGGCCACCATGTGTGTAGCATTAATTTCTCTGTTCACATGTAATTCATTCAGGGACTTACACCAGCTGAGAACCACATATGGAGGCCCAGATTTACAGAGCTTTTATTTTGTGCCATGGAAGCCTACAAGAAACAATTTTCTATTTGAATATTGAGTGTTTACAGAGGTCTTGCTGTTCACTAGAGACAGCGGATTATGAAATCATATTCTGCAAGAATCCTATCCAAAAAAAACCTGACTGTAACATTTATTAACTCCTCTTTGTTCAAGTGCTTGCTGGGTTCTTACAGGGCACAGAACATTGCTTCTCCTCTCTCAGGGTTTCTTGTTCAGTGGTATTATTTGCTGTTTTTAAAAAATTGTTGTGCCAGCTTCAGCCAGTTACTGTTGTGTCTGCCATCACAACTTAGAGGGACCAAGGTGTGGCAGCAGACAGAGGTGAGGATCAGGACATAGGATGTGGGTCTCAAGCAGAACAACACGTGTGCTCTAAAGCATAGCACAGCTTTGCTTCTATTTCTGGAGCTGAAGATATGCGTAGGGATCTTTTTTGACAAGAAACAGTTAAGGAACTGTATATGAAGGGTCTTCATGCTATATAACTCTTAAGGTCCCCAGTGCAAGTACCTATGCCAGGCAACTAATATTTGGGGTTGCAAATATGTTCCTGTTTTATCACATCTGAGTCAGCTCCAAAGGCAGATCTCTAAGACCCTTCTGTGGTGCTCATTTAGGCTTGTTTTGAGAAAAGAATGGCACATACTGAGTGACTAATGTCCCACATAATTAATCCTGTAGCTCATTATTTATCAAGATTTCAAGGGGACCGAAGCATTTTGATAGACAGTGAGAAATCTGGAGTCAAACCTAACGCAGACAATAATCCTTGGAGGGACACTTGAGGGTTAAGCCAACCTGTATCAGAGACCTGGAGGAGACACCACGTGCTCGTGACCATTTGAGAGCAGACCTGGGGTGGAGGTTAAGCATCCCCAGCCTTCCACAGGCTTCTCCCCTTGTCTCCTGGGGTCACCCCTCCCATTGCTACCAGAGGTAACAGAGCTGGGTGGACACGGGATCTGGTACTGAGAAGCCCTGACAGCCTTCCTGGTGAAGGACAGAACGTGTAAATCGACTTTAATTAGGGATCACTCATGTGGCCTCTGATGTATCAGTTTAAATCAAACATTAGCAACTGTCAATTTCTTCTTTCACCCAAGACCCAAATCCTGTAAACACAAGGACCGTTACAAATCCCTGAAGCAGGCTTTAGCGCACATATATGGAAAACATACTAAACTATAAATACTGTGGACCATATGGCATCGAGATTAGCTAATTTCACTTCATAACTGGTGATAAAATGACCAATCAACTGCCATGCAGAACGAAATGCCAAGCCAACAATTCAGCTAGCCTTAAGATGGCTCTGAGGCTTCACTGTACCCCATCCCATCACAAAAAATAAGCACATACCTATTTCACTGACACCAGCATGGACATGGTGGGAAACTGTGCAAGACGAGATCTGCCTTCAGAGCCAGAATCTGTCCCCATTTCTCTGCAGGTACATTAAAGGTGAGGGAGCTAGATTAGGAGGACACCAACAGTGCCAGAGGAGAAATTCTGAACTCTTAAGATTTCATCATTTGCTGAGTTCGTGGTGACAAAGAAAGGAACCACCAGGGAACTGTTGAATGTTGTCTCTAATAGAAACCATAAAGCATTCTGCAATGATGCCTGAATGTTCATGTTCTTGGAGAGAACATCGGGGATGTAGTCTTCTTGGGGACACTGGAAGTTGAATGGATCTTGGAGTAATGCAAGAGATTAAAACCATAGAAAGCATTAAAAATTAGTCTAAATCCAAAATCAGCTTATTTCAAAGTTAAACACCAATGTCATCAGCTCTGATTTTGTGGGGGCTTAGCCCCAGAAGCTGAGATTGATCAGTCCACAGATCCATTTCCCAGGAGAGTGCTGGGAAATGGCTTTGTTAGCTCATTTAAAATTAGCTTGGGTACAGCAGTTATGAATATACTGTGCAGAAAATTGTGCACTGAATGATAAACAAATAGGTTGCTATGATTTTATGCTATTTTAATAGCTGGTGATTAACCAAATGAATGCCATTTGGTCTGGTCTGATTTGCCAAATGGTTCCTCTCTCCAGTCATCCAGGCAGTTGTAAAGTAGTGCCCCACAGAACCATGCACTCTACCATATTAAACTCCGATAAAATATTTTTTAGAGGAATAGTAGCATATTGTATGGCATATACTGACTTATATCAATCCCAGCATTGATCTTCTCATAGCCAGCTGAGGGAAGAGGTTTTTCTAGCAAGCTGGACTGAGGGCTTGTCTTTGATGTGAAGTGAAGGTCCTTGGGATCTTCTTCATCAGAAACATCAATATTTCAAATAGATACATGCTTAAAATCCCCCATTCACCTCAAAAGCACCTACTCTGATGACCCCAGATTAACATGAATATATCTAGACTGGACAAACCACTTCCTTGACTTATTTATCAAGAATGGGTCATTTGATGAAGCCAAGACCTTGCCTTGCTCCCAAAACAGCTTCATTTTCTATGCGGTGGTTTTCAGCTTGAGAACTGCTGAGTGGTGTTTTTTATTACTGAATTCATGGAGACTGACAGCCTTCAAGGGACAATGTACTACTAATATTAAACCAGAAGCAGCATGGGAATTGCATCCTGTCCTGATTTCTTGTTAAGTTCAAAATGGGTTTATTTTGTGTCCACCATCAGTGTAGGCAGAGATCCTTTCCCAGATACCCCATGCTAGCCACAGAGGTGGTGGCCCTGAGATATTCATCCTTGCTCCCCACTGGAGAGTGCCCTGAGATGCTGGGTGTGAGCGCTGCCAGATCTCAGCCCAGGCAGGGTGAATGGGCTTAGCAAAGATGCTGCTGCCCAGCCCAGAAATTAAGCTTCTGCATTTCAATAGTGGCACCTACAGCAGAACTTGTCCCTCCCCTTATTAATGGTCTAGAGAGAAGCATTACCAAGCCCACTTCATTATTTTATGTCTAAATCTTCTTTTATCTATATTGCTTGGAATTTTGCCTTTTTTATTGTTTTGAACACAGGTTATTTTTATGTGAGAACAGTAATTGGCACCTTGGCTCCCACAGAAACATGTCTCAGGTGTGTGGGGCCAGTGCCTCATTGTCTCCCCTCAGGGTGCATTAATTAGCACTGATGCACTGCCTCCTATCGCTGCCCAGTTCTAGCTAATGCCAGAGGTTAAACTGTCCCCCAACCGTGTCCCCAATTTAAACTCCAAATAGCTCTTCATATGAACAATGCACATTAGTTTTTCTCTTGCTGGGGTGCTGATACTGAATGAATTAATTTCTGAGCAATATCCCAAAGGTTTGCCTTTACTCCAGCATTAGTTTTCTTTTGCTTTACTACTTTTAGCTGGTCATTCATTCTGTACCACATCTCAACAAAAACAAAACAAAACAAATTAGAATTTAATGTAAAAATTCCCCATTCCTTGAAAAATGGATTTAAAAAGTAAAAAAGGAGGTTAGAAGAGTTTCTTCGGAGTTTTAATGATCCTCAAACTTCTCCAGGTCATTTACAAATTACTGAGACCCAGTGTTAGAAATGCTTTAGCATGTATATTCCTCTGTGGACAGTTGAGGACCTTCTTGTGTATTTTAATAAAAACTGCAGGTTAAAATGCTTTTCTGAATTGCACAAAACAGCAGAGCAACTTTTGTCACTGTTCTATGAAAGATGAAACAGGGACATGGGAGTTTTTAGTGTCAATGTTATCAAGGAGACCCCACAAACTGTGTCTTCCTTCACCTTTTGGGACTGACTGTCAGAGGCACTGGGCAACACTACCTTCTTCTGCTCCTGTGGCCAGACAATGCTTCCTTCTTCCCCAGACAAGCACCATTCCTGTCTTATCAGAGACATTTGCATTTCCTTTCTCCCTTACATGAGATAGCCGAGTTGTGCGGCTGCACAAAGAGGGGCTTTGTTTCTTAACCAAAGGCAGGCAAATAACTAGCTATTGAAATTTAAAAGGAAAGAAATAATGTGACAAAACGCCACGTTGCTGGAATGCTTCTGCTCGAAAGCGTGCCTGCACAGATGGAGCAGAGCCTTGTCACCAGTGACCTTGTTCGCTCTTCCGCACCAGTTGCATTTTCCAAGTTCCTTACTCCTATTGCAGCTCCGGACCTTCCCTTTTCTGTGGTATTGCAACCTGCCAGCACACGTCTCTCAAAGGGGAGTCTCAAGCAAATCATTTAAAAAGAGAAAAAAATAAAACCACAGAGGAAAATTGTAACATGTTGGTGTGCCAAATTAAGTTATCTCTGTGTTGTTGTAGCATGATTGTATCACCTGCCCCTCCATGACTGGCAATTTCAGACTGCCTCATCATCACAGGCAGATGCTCCAGTGCAACCAAACCACAGCATTGAATCACCTGGTCCTATCCAGCCACTCGAAATCATCCAGTCAGAACAGGATTTTTTTTCATTTTTTAAGAAATTAGGATTAGATGACTATTTCAGAATTTTTGAATCATTATCTACAGTAAGCAGAAATCCAGATTACAAACTGGATCATAAGACACCCAGAACATTGGGGGTTTATTGATATCTCCCAAAACTTCAGGCACAGCAGCTAAATGAGCTGTTGTCATCTGCACTGGCAGAAGAGACACAGTGGCATGAGCTAGCCAAGGTCTAAGAATACTGAGGAACTCAGTTTATATTTTCTGCTTATTAACATGTACTGATGCATATGCTGCCCCAGTTTTATCTATAATGGCATTTTCAGCTACTCTTACTTCACAATAATAGAACACGTTACTGCTTGCACTGGTAAATACATTTGGTGAATTTATGTTCTCATTTCTGCTCTTTCCCTTCTCTTCCATCCTGGAGAATTTGGCATCTGAGTCTGGCAGTTATAGCAAGCCCAGATTACATTTCTTCCTGTTGGGTTGCAGCAGGGGAAGGGTGAGATGCCACCACAGAGGGGTTTGTGAGAAGTCCTCAGCTATGAGCACATTGTACAGAGGGTGGGGATGCAGCCTGTGACCCCATCAGCACTGGCACGCTGCAGCGCTACGAACCACCGTTTGTTACCACACGTGCTCGTCAGGGCACTTCCAGGGCTGCTCTACATCCCCAAGCTGTGCTCACCTCTGGTGCGTAGCACTGAATACACAAATAGCTATGAATACATGGACTCCAACGGCCTGACAGCAGGAGAGCATCAGCACAAGGTGCTCAGCATTCAGCCCCCCTCAAGTCCTGCCCAGCGCAGCGAGGCGGGAGAGACAACATGTCACACCAGGTGCCCAGTATTCCTCATTTTTTCCTCTTTAAAAGTCAAATTAAAAAGCATCAAAGCACAAAAATGATTCACAAACCCTGAGCCCAGCCTTCACCAGGTAAACTACTTCAGCCTGCAGCATAAGCAAAGACTGCAGGGTGAGACAAATTGTAATTAACTTGCTGAAGCAGGTCAGAACTGCGTGTATTGCAGTGCAGGGGTACTCTGGCTCTAATGATTTCAAATATTTTGAGAAGTAAACTGAAAACACTTAGTCAAATTAAGTGTTTTCTTAAAGCTGTCAGCATTGCAAGCAGTGCCAAAATGAACAGGATAAATTGGATTAGATGCAGTCTATATGCTTCGAATCCTAATGGCAAAGGATCCAAAATGTAAAGTAGTGCACAAAGGCAAAGCAAATATTATATATTGTCTGTAAAGCAGCAGATCTCAGTTTACTGATTAGCCAAATAGTTTGAAACAACATGACTCATCTCTCAGAAGCAGAGCGGTGCTGCTGGCTCCCATGCAACCCAGTTTGTGACAGTGTGACAGCCTCCACCTGCTAGATGATGGGTTTTACAACTGGGGTAACAGTGTGATTTTTATTCCATCCAGGATAAGTCCTGCTACTGCAGTCTGGCCTAAAACAATGCAGGCTTAAATATAGATTGTGTATATATATATGCAGGTGATAAGTTAGGTCAAATATGAAAATGAAATCATGTTACACAACATACCCACACGAGTCTGAAGCCACTGGTTATCAATGGACAGGGATGCAGCATTCGGGATATAAACTGGGAGACCAGTATGAGGTGGTAGAGGTGGATGAAGAACTTCATCAAAACAGCAACATGTCACTGCAGTTGTCCCTCCGTCAGAGAAGGTGTCTGCATGAGGACAATGCCCTAGGGAGGAGCAGAAAGCACTGGTCCAGATATCCCACTCGAAAGGAACACACAAACCAGTTCAAGAGCTGGAAACAGTGAGCAATCTGTGAGTTGAGGGTTGATACACTGGTGGTGGGAGGAATAATCACAGCAAAAGATTTGAAGGGAGCACCCAGAGATCCAGCTTCTCTGGAAGCTTCTGCTTCTATCACCTTCTGCCCCCTTGAGTCATGAACAGTCCGGACATAAAGCTCCTTTCATAGACAGACTATGCTCCAATTCTGTGGTTTCTTGCCTCTGGTAGAGAGGTGGTCAGAATCTTTTTCCTCTAATGTATAGCCACCATCCTTTAATTGCTAGCTTGAATTTTCTTACGGCAGTTTAAGTATGTCTGGTTTTGTGCCAATATTACCTATTAGCCTAAATAGTTTAGGTTTTATTTATCCTCTCTGTTTATTCCCTCAAGATACTTGGAGGTATCTCTATCTCCCTCTCAGGCTTTGTTTTGCTGAGTTCAATAGGCCAGACTCTTAAATCTATCTAATGATAGATCATCCATTCTTCTGATCATGCTGTTCCTTATGCTTGTTTTGGTTTGACTTTCTTTCTGGATCTTGAATGCCCGGTTGATGCCTGCCTAGCTCTGCAACAGCTAATACCTAATTCATGCCGAAAAATAATGACTGACTGGAGACATCAGCACTAAGCACCTCAGACTTAAGGACAAGGGGTCTCTAAGTTGCCTTTTCTCATCCTGCCCCCTTAGCCTCATCCATCAGCTCCTAAAATAAAGCACACACACAAAAATTGGCCAATGTCTTGGAAAATTGAAGTCCAAGCTTGCAAAGGGAATCAGTGGTAAATTCAGCAGTAAACCCCAAATAAACCATTTACTTCAGCCACATGAATACAAATATCAAACAAGAGTATATAAAACATCAACAAATGATGATAAGTAGCTAAAACACAGAAGTTGTCATCACCATGTCTGGACAGAATTTTGACAAGTCCTCAGATAAATCCTCTCCATCTCTTTTTTCCACTGAAAGTTGATATTTTGAACAGAAATTCTCAAGTCAAAAGATATACATCAATTTTTAGTTCTAGAAAAAAAAAAAAGAACAAAAACCAAACCAAACCAAACTAGACATACAAAGCTGATGCTTTTCGCTAAAGCTTTTTTACATAAAAAGCTATTCTTCATTGTAATGTTGGTTCAAAAAAAATTTCCAAATGGTTCTTAATGGTGGTGGTAAATGTGGTTCCCAGTGGAGACAGACTACAGGTGCATGGTAGCATCTGTTCATCGACAGTGTACAAATCCTTTAAAAATAATAAAAGGCTTCTGTTTAGTTAGGGAGTGCCACCGAGCATTAGAAAGGGATCAGCTTCAAAGTTCAGCTTTAAAAATGTACTGTATTAAAATAAGAAAGATCAGTTATGTAAGGAAAGATGCTTGCATGTAGCAGTCATTCCTGTAAGCTGAGCAGGTCTCAGTACTGCACCAAAGTGGTTTTTTGTCATGTCCAAAATCAACTGCATCTTTAAGAAAATGAAGAAAAAAAAAATAGCTCTAAGAAAAGCAATGGGATCTCATGGAATAGGTTTTAGAGAATCCAAGAGGCAAAGATCCAACTTCCAAAAATGCTCGATGCAGCTGATCTCAAGGCGGATCTATATTATTTAACAACAGCTAGGAGGCGTCTGCTTACAGAAGCCATACCCACCAGGAGCAGTATTCAGATGGGCAGTACAACACTGGCAGCCTTCAGAAAGTCCACTCTGCCTGTGGGATGAGTAACTGTGCTGCTGGGAGAAAGAGCAGATTATCAAGGAAAGCTCTTTCCTGTCTCAGAAGATGCTGCCATTGCAGGAGGGTAAAAAAAAAAACCAACAACAAAACAAAACAAAACAAACAAACAAAACAAAACAACACCCCAAAAAAATAAAAGAAGGCAAAGGAGAGAAGCAGGTTTTGAACTGGAAAGAAATACAAACATGTTGAAGTAGAGCTCCTTGCCAATGGCTTAAATGATAATCAAAGTTTGATCATGAGTTTGATACCTGTACTACAGTAGAATACTTGCTGTGGTAGAGAACTGATAACAGATAACAGATCTGGAGAAGACATCTCTAAAATACCAACAAACAAGTTGTTTGCTTCTTTTTTCTCCCCTCTATAATGAATGCATTTTACAAGATGATCATCTTTTAATGATCTTTTATTTCTCCAAGCATACAGGAGAATAGGAGAAGGGAGAAACTGTGACATGTTCCCTTGTATATTTAAGCACAGCTTTGAAGTAAAGTCAGGCAAAGAAATTGCACAGAAAAATATAAGATTTAAATAATGGCTCCACTTAAGACAACAAGGATAATAGAGCAACATGAGTTGAAGGGATTTATTCCAGGTGATTCAGTGCAGGGGTCTAGGGTACAGCCCTGCAAAACTAAGTGGTCTGAAATCACTCCCCAAAACAAATTATTTAGTGTTTGTACAGGATGCCTGTGCAGTAAGTTACAGCATTATGTCATTGCACAGTCAAACCCAGCAAAGCCAAGGTGAGTAAACGCAACCATCTGACCCACATTTCTGCAACACAAATTACTGAGCTACAAGTCTTAAAAGAAAAAAAATACTCATTGTATTTTTAAATTACTCTGTGAGACTACTAAATGCTATTTGTGATAATGAAAAAGGAAGAAACAGGAACAACATTCAACAAAGAGTAACTTGTATTTTGATTTTCCTTTCTAAATGTGTGCCAGAAGTCACAACTGAAATTAAGACTTTCATTCCTTAAGCTTACTTTGATAACTTTAAAAAATACACTTCAGCCAAACTTTCCTAGAAAGTCCAGCTATTTACTAGGATGATGTGATCCAAAATACTGGTCTTTGAAGGGATAAAAATCAGGTTTTGACAACTATAGCTGCTTCTGCTGCTGCAGGGAGAACATTTTCTTCATGTCAATTTATATTTAATTTCCTTCAGCTCAATAACGGATTCATTCAAGGTTCAGACACTGACAAGGAGCTTAGACATAGGAATGTTTGTTTTCTCCCTCCCAAATGATGAGAGCAGACCAGCATTAAAGCATGATCCACTACTTCTAAATCCTCGAGGGACAAATGGTGACAAAACTGTCAAATTGATTAATTCAGGGTATTCTGCCCTTGTCAATAATTTATCAAGTTTCAAAATACCAGATATTTACCTTTATTTTGTGCAATGTCTAGCAAATTTCACACAGCTTGAATTGCCAAATAAAATACCTTCATAAAGCTGGTGGGGTTGTGATTTCACTTGAATTACATTTGCCATTCAAAAGCACTTTGTCACAAATCACAAATGAAAAGAATCATCACGGCAGTTGGAAACATCAAGTGGCATACTCTAAGATGATGCAGGGCAAAGAGGGACAGGTAGAAGTCCCGGCATCAATGAGGAGACAACAGAAGCTCTACAGCCTCTGCACAGGTCCCACTAAGTAAAGTTACCCCCACTTTCTCAATCTCTTGTTGAGCTGGTTTAAGACTTCTGGAGCAAAGTATGAGATGCTCTGTTACAGGGGATCTGTTGCCTCCTAGTACCTTGTCTACAGACCTAGACAGCTTCTTAATAAATATAAAGTTAAATTATTTGAGTAACGCAATGCGGTACCCACCTGTTCCAAACATGTACCACATGTGCTGTCCTGCTGGCGAACAGCGAGACTGAACCTCTCCCAAGCAACAGAACTCCGTGCTGCAGAGTAAGTTTTAAAACATACTACTTAAATCAAAACTAAGATACTTGACAGTTTGAATCACTTTTCATTCAAATATTTCTCGTCAATAAGGAAAAGAAAAAAAGAGAGAAGGAAGGTTCAAACACTGCTGGGAAGGTGAAAAGTCCATCCTACCAGTATACACATAGGAGAAGGATCTCCAGCTCGCATCCAACTGGGAAAATTGATGCACCATGATTCTCGTCCTTTGTGTCTTGCCCTCATGCGTCAGAGCCTGGACAGCCATGTACATCGGGTCTGTACCAACACCTTCAGCATCCATTGCATGGAGATTCAGAGGTGATCCTGGCTGATCCTCCAGACCCCCAGCCCTGCCTGCAATCCCTGCTGCAGTTCTGGGGCTCGCTGCTCACCCACGTAGTCTAGACAGAATAGGAAGGGAAGATAAAGGAGAGATTATTTCCAAGTGCAAGTGAAAATGAGGCAAAAGTACTATTTGTCTTCACATTCTAGCACCAAGCTGCTCCCTCCTGACAGCAGCAATGTGGGGCCTTTGTTACAAACAATTCTTCTTGACTAGTACCCTTAAAGAAACACCATGTTTAGAGTCACTTACAATCACAGACCTTTATTTGATTATCATGGTCAATTGATCAGTACCTGCTTTTATCTCTCTGGCATACAAAAGCCTGTCAGAAAGTAGAGAGAGCACTTGCATTATGAAACATGTTCACCTGTGGTTTCTAGTCATGCTCAATTTTATTTCCAGTCATGTTGAATTTTATTACCTGATCTTTTTTTCCCCATCAGCCAAGATAAAGATATTGTACCATCAAGTGAGTCAACTTCCCAGAGAGAATTCCAGTTTTTCATTACATTTTCAGGGTCCACAGACAGCTAGAAAAATAAATAGCTCAGGAAAAGACCAAAGCATTCAGCCAAAGCATTTCATGGGACTTCACATTCAGGTATCAAATGCTTATGTAGCTGTTAACAAGGCTGATCAATCCCTAGTCATGGTGCACCATGGCTATGGTCTCCACCATGGAAAGAAAAAGCTCATAAGGAAGTCAATGGTGATACAGCTTCACACAGAAGAATGTGAACACAAACCAGCCACAGAAACACATTCAAAAGAAAAATGTTTCCATTTGCACCAAATATCACGTTTTATATCCCTGCCATAAAGCAGATGAAGTTTTTCCCTGCATGATCTGGAATTATGCCCTACAGCACTCCGTGTGTCCCCAGGTGGCACACAAAAGCAGGGACCACTTTCTGATCCTGCAAATGAAATCCGACTTATAAACAGTATTAATTAAAGAATCAGAGTCATGGTATGCAGCCAGTCATCACTGATTACCCTTGGCCTGCATGGTCTGCTCAGAGTAAAACCACCCCTGAATTACGCAGGTTTCACTTACAGCCTCTAGGAAGAGGCATATTTAAAACAAACAGAGGACAGGGATTATGAGAACAGCAACAGACATTCTGATGTATGCAGATAATTTCAAAAGGTCTGTAGTGAGAGGAAATAATAAGGAAAGGCAAAAAACCCCAAACTTGCCCAGTTCTGGCTACATGCTAACTCCCAGTCCTGCAAAGGCTTAGGCTTATGGTTCACCTCTATAAACGGGGCTTTTCAAATTTCCTGTGTTCTGCCCCAAACCCTGCAGCCAGTCATTCCCGCTGGCAAATTTCCAGCAGCCCCCAAGTTCAGAGGGGGGTCTCAGTTTTACTACTGACTAGTCACCAGCTGAAACTTAGGCCATAGGAATGAGGCCGCATCTGACAGCCTTATTAACACAAATGATTTTTATTCTGCATGCCTGGGTAAGCCATGGGCACATGCCTGCAAGATCAAGGCCTTAGTCATTAATAACTTTGGCAATCATTTCACCTAGAAGCCACACTCTGTCTACACAGAAATCTTTCCGGGAATCTGGTAAAAAGATTGATGAAAATTAAACATCTACTTAGTGAAGCTGAAGTAACCAATATATGATTAATACTTTCCAATTATATTTCAGTACAGTACATTGCTGAGTTTGTTATTACCTGCACTCTTAACACTCCATCTGCAGTGTTAAATCCATCTGTTGCTGAAAATATGACTATATCTTCAAGGGTTTCTGAATCATCACGCCGGTACCTTTTAACATAATTATAATGAAGAGCGATATTCATTATCCAGAGGAAATTAGAAACCTATAAATATGAGGGGAGAGGAGCAAGGGAAGAACTGAGGTCCAGCATTGCCCACTTTCTCAATTGATCATGTTGGCTGCTTCCACTTAAAAATATTGCTCTGGACTCTGAATTTAGCACCATCAGTCCCACTGGTTTCACTAACGCCTACCATGGGGACCTGGTCCCTCAGCTTTATTCAGCCAGACGGAGGTGGACAAGAGAAGTGGCTTCATGACCAGCATCCACATGAGGGTGGAGACAGCAGGAACCTAAAGACCATACACCATAGCCCATGCTTTTGGTGGGGCAGGACGTCAAACCTGGGGGAGTCCTCACACATATGAGGGGGAATGGCTGGGCTGAACCAGGTCTCCTTACCACATGGGTTGCCACAGAGCTGAGAGGGCCAAAGAAAAGGTCCAGTCATTTCTACCTTTGAGAAGTATTTAAAAAAGAGGGTGCTGGATCTAAAGACTGTAATGTATCATATTTTTATGCATATATCTTAGATGTTAAAAAAACACCCTCTCTAATACAACAGCTGGTTTCAATGCACCTGCAGGCACATGGATAAAATTTAAGTTTGAGAAAGAAAAGAACAAGACCAAGCAAAAAAACCCCTCTGTAGATGAATTGCAATACTCCTACCAAAAAAAAAAACCCAAACCAAACAAACAAAAAAATGGACTCAGAGTTTTAGAAAAATCCTCAAAAAAAGAGACACTAATTAAAGCTACTGAGCTCACTCGAGAAACATCAGTATTGCTTTCCTCTTACTGAGCTTTTATTGTTATTCTCTGGAATATAATTGGTGATCATTTTGTACTTGGAGCCTGACACAAATCTTACAAGTTAGTAGAGCTACCTGGAACAAAAATGAATAGGTTTGGCTTTATTTCTCCACATAAACAGTTTGCTATTGGATTCAGTGAAGTCTCTTGAACACCTCCAAGACTTCAACTGCCTATTTTAATTTCCCAAATAATCCTCTGGTGTGGTTGTGTGTTCTTCATGATAACTATACTCTCACTTCTCTTCTACTTTCCTAGTGTTCTGGGCAAATTGGTGTTAGGGTAGAGTTTAACCATTTAACTGAAGAATGCAGCCTTAAGCATCACAGGCTTCACACAGCATACTTAAAATCCACAAATATTCATCCAATACTGGAATGAATTCTGCTGATGCCCTTAACATACCCAGGATTTTAGTATTTTCTAAAGCACTTACCAAAAAATACATGCACACGTACAGACCCCAGATGGAATAAATTTGATGGCTATTTCGCATTTGTGTAGAAAATGCCTGCCTGGCTACTTTCAAAGAGTGCAAGCACCATGAACAAGCTTTATGTTCTCTTTAGCAGGGACTTGCTTTAAAAATGGTCCAATATAAGAACATTTCAAAACTATAGGAAAAAGTCAGGCAATAAACGCATGGAACAAGCTTCAGGTCTCATTATACAACAAAGGAATTGGCAAACTTGGATTTTTCCAGCAATGTCATGAAAAGATCTCACTAAGGTAGAAAGCACTTCATCCAGTGAACTTTCCAGCCAGATGTGTTGAAGTGCTGGCAGGGAACAGAAACAACAGCATCATGTGGAGCTCACCAGTTTAATTTTGTAGTGAATGATGTGAGATGCAGGGTTCGACTGGTTTGGCACAGAAACTGCAAAGCTCTTGCTCTGCAGAGTCAGGAGTGAGCACAACTGTTGCTGTCTGCCGCGGTGAGCGTGCACCCAGAAGCTTATAATAGGTCTTTGAAATACATAGCTTGCCTGTTATGAATAAAAATGCTCACGCTGTTGTAAAGCACTGGTGTCTGCATAGGATAAATTTCAGTGAAACACCAAGAAAATCAGTGATTTTGACCCATTCTGCAAAGATCATTAAGGTCTCAAGTATATGCACTGATGGGGAGCATTGCTCTCTGCAGTGGGGCTGCACAAGAATCAATTCCCCCTTAAAACTGTCTGAAGTGGGATTGAGAAGAGGATGCCAGACTTTTGCCCAGGCCTAAATTGCTACTTCTGTGCTTGTTTGGTAATGTAAACTTTACTTTAATGTAAAAATTCAGATTCCAGTGAGCATCATCTGTTCTTACGCTTCTCCCAATACCTGTTTATGAAAGCAGAGATTTTTAAAAGCTGGTAGTGATTGCAAATGATGTCAAATGCTCTTTCTGTTTACCTGAAAGATATCAAGGCAGGAGTAGCAGGACTCATTTTGTTTGTTTGGCTTTTAGGCTGTAAAAATTAGCTTCCTCAAACTGTAAAATCTGTAAAAGGGAAAAATAAGTGTTAGAGCTTTTCCCTATCACCTTATTAAGTGTAATTCAGCTCAGCAGTTTCATACATACGCAGAAGTGAGAGAAATAAAGTACTAACAGCACACTGAAGTTAATTGTCTGGAGAGTGGGTGTCTGGAGAGTGGAGTTGATGCCTTGTGATGGTGCAAGTTTCTCTGACAACAGGTTGTGCAATTTCAGGCTTCCTCTGTCTCATTTAACATGAGACAGTTGTGAAGATGGCTGAAAAATGTGGAGATCCAGCAAAGGGTATCTGACCACTGACTGATCCCACTCTGCTGCTACCAGCTCAGCTCTCAGCTCATCAATTCAGGAAAATTCTCTTTCAATGTTTTTTGTTGTTTTATTTTTTTTTCCTAGAGTTTTGACATTTCTATTAATTTTCTATAGTTGTTTAGGTGTTCCAAAGAACCAAACAAATTGAATCAGCATACCTAAAGAAGAAAAAACAGTCAGCTGATCTTTTTGCTTTTGATCTCACCTGTTACAATACTGGTATAAAAAAACAGAGCAACTCAGTGATTTTAATTAAGCCATTCATGTAAAACAGGAGTTGAAAAAATAAAGCATTTCATTACAGATGAGCTGCTTCAGCCATCTTGTTCCTGTACAGTTTCCTACTGTGAATATTCTTCTGCATGGCTTTCAAATATTTTGAATGCTATGTCATCTTAGAAAAAAATAAAATGAAAAAAGGCCATACATATTTGAGCATGAAAGATTAGGATATATCAGATAAAATGAACTCAAATGAGCCCTGAAAAACCTACTTTCCAAAATGATGATGGGAAACAAGGCTCCAGAAGGGATCCCTTTGCGAGCACATTGACACAGGGATATCTAAAAATACAAGATACATCACAGATCATTTTAGGTAGTCGTTTGCTGTTTTTTAATTCTTCCATTAGTCCTCTATTAATTCCAGCCCAAGGTAACCTCATTCATCGTACCACAGGGGCAAGAACTGTTACTTGTTTTCAGCTGGGGTAGACTCCCAAGTTTCAGTCACTCCATTATTGAGCAGTACCAGGAGACTGTCACCTCCACAGGCTGCAACACCCTGCCTAGCCCACCTGCAGTGGGATAAATTCTCCAGCACTTGTTGGCTCCATTACTCTGAGAGATTCTAGTCATCACTTGAAAAAAAAAATAAATTCAGAAAACATCAACCTAGGTATTTCAGTAAGAACTGTCTTCCTTTTTAATGCTCTTGAAGATGACACTGTTCACCAGGAATGGTAAGCTGTCACCTTTGGGTGGGATGACAGTGGGAAGCCATTATCTAATGGGAAACTGGTGCCTACCACTTTGCCTTACATCAAATATTCTTAAAACAGCCCAATCCTCGGTCGTGTCTCTATCCCCATGCTGGTAAGAGGCAACTGCATACTTGATGTTTTTGAACCGCACACGTGAAGCTTTTTGCCTCCTGTTATATAAATGCAGGAAGAAAGTTACCATGTGCTCTTTCTATCAACACAGATTACCAATAACATTTTCACATTTAAGCAGATGAGACACACGTCTTCTGTTCACCGTGTAAAGGCTGGACCCACTTAAAACCAACAGGAGCCTTTGCATTCACTTCAGTGATCTTTAGATCACGTGCCAAAGAAGTGACATGATTATTTTTTCACCCTCAGATATACATTGGGCTGCTCTTAGTAACCAGCCTGAAGTCTGCATACTCTCTCTGTCAAAACTGCAAGAGATTCAAATCTTTTGGTTTTACAAAGAATTTATGTTTTGTTTTTGTTTTTTTTTTCTAGAATACATGTAAAGGAATCAAACATTACTTCAGAAAATTATGATGTTTTACAAGACAAATAATGCTTATATTTTGTAGGCACTGCACTACTTCCCATAGTACAACTCACACCTAACACATACCCTGCACTGTGATCCATCCATGTTGAGGACCTTCCATCGCCAGGAGCTGGGCAGCATTCAGATTACAGCTGTCAGCAGACTGTAGAATACCCTACATAGCAGGGCATGACCATCCTCTGAAACTGAGCTCTGCGATACACACGCATATCCCAACTGAAGACTGAGCATAAGGATTTGCATTACTCTTCACAAAGAGGTACACAGCAAAACACAAGATGCTAAACCCTCCCTTACATCCAATATAAGCAGCTGATTTGGAGAAGGGAGGTGTTATAATGTTTATTTGTGCCTGGAGGAACTGTCTTGTTACCACACCAATAAATGCCGAGTCTAATACCACAACACTTCCCTGTACCAGGGGAACTCTCATGGTTCTCATGTCTGCAGCAGGTGATGAGGGGAGGCAGCTTTCCCTGGTCAGCCAGCCTGGTTGCTGCACGCCAGCTCTGCACGAGCCTTGGGTCCTTCCAGACCGGTACGTTAACCAGGTGATTTGACCTTTAGAGTAGAAACATAAAACCAGAAAGAAACAAAAAAGCTCTGAGTGCAACCAGCCCCTGAACTGTTAGATTTCAAAACTTATATATATTTTTCATTTCTGCCTTTTAAATTGTCTTACTGTGCCTAGGAGAAGGTGGAAAATTAGGGTAACAGTAAAGAGAAGAAAAAAATTCTTAAAATTTACAGTCCAGAAAACAGAAAACCACAGAACTATTCCTCTTCTCTTGCTGCCCAAAACCTTCTCCAAGTACATTTCCACCTTAAATTTAAGCAGAGGGTTTTTCATGAAAAACACACTTAAAAAAATACTGCTGTGTGTAGTGCTACCTTTGGACTACTCTTAGCAGAATGGATTTTCAGCAAGATTTCTTCTGAGTAAAAGTTCCCAGGGAAGGTAGGTGCCCATGAAGCATCCACTGGATTTGTGTTATCCCGACACCATAAAAATCATCTTTTTGTAACAGTCCAACTGCCCAGCCACATTCTTTCAGTCTGTAAGCAGGCTAAAAGACCTCAAGATCACAGTGCACCCTTCTGTTCTCATTCTGGATGCTAAAGTTCTCTTGACTGTGGAAACACTGCTAGATTTTATTTTGCAAGTCAACAAGTAGCATGGAATTTCTTAAAAAACAAAACAAACAAACAAAACAACATCAAAAAACAAACTCCAAGCCAACAGAAGAACAACAACAAAAAAATAAGAACAGAAAAATGACTCCTATTTAAAGGTCCTACACATTTGGAAGGCTCCAGAATCACACTTGAATGTTCCACATCCTAAAAGGTACTTGGGTATCTGAATTCCTTTTTGCCTGGAGGAACTAAGTGCAAAAATGCTTTGAAGGGTGGAGCTTCAAGTGCCTGTGAGACCTGCATCTTCAGTGACACAGCTGGATGGAGCAGCAACACTGCTGGTACAAGTGAGAACAAGCCATTCACCTCCTGAAATTCCAGGCATTTCAATACTTAACCCGTGAGCAATAAAGAGTTTGCCTTCTCTAATCCTCGGAAGCCTTCAGAGTTTTACTTCAGCAGACTATTACTAAGTAAACAAACGTGCTTCTCACTTGCAGTGAGGTAACTCCAGTAGCAGAACTAGTGCCAACAGAGAGGGACCATCTCCAAGGCCTCAGACTGGAAAGAGCCATAACTCCACTGTCCCAAATGTACCTGCACAGGCATATTGACATACACTCAAAAGCACAGTAAGCTTATATTTGAAGCAAGATCATATATAACCCTTCACACCCGTGTTCCACCCAACCTTAGGAGCATCGCTCTTCATGCTGCTTTCTAAAAAATGGACTGCAAGAGGAGAACTGCTCACGAACAAATTATCAGTTGCTTGAAACTCAGCCTAGTAAAACAAGCAAAACAAACACTCCCTGAAAGATTAATGCAGCATTTGCTGACTGACAAGCTTGCTTTGGATGCTGTACAGCAGTTCTGACTGCAGACAGCCAGGCTCCATTACTTCATAGACCTGTCTTCCAGCGTGAGACATGTCGGGTGGCAGGTAGCAGTTCTCAGCTCACACAACTCCTGCTGAGTGAAGGAGGTAATGGTCTGCGTAGGATTCTCCAAATGCATGAACTATCCTGGTGGCAAGGGGTTATCAGCGTGCAATGTTACTTTGTCCTTTGGCATTTCTGCCTCTTCAGTGCCTTGAACCATGGCTGCAAGTGCACAAGGGTGAAGTGATAAGTTTCTCAGATGAACATAGACAGCAATGCAGATTCCCATTGTGTTTGTAATAGCTCCCTTTATGAGAAGATAAGTCCAAACATTGTCTGTTTACAAATAAAGCCCGGTGAATCTTTTGCATATGTATTAGCTGGAGCATGTGAATTCCCAAAGGCAAGTGTGTGCACATGTGTGGGTGCGTATATATATAGACATCAAGCAACTCTTTGATGCATCAGCAAGTTACTGGATAATGCTATAGAATTAACAGTTAAACACAACAATTATCTTCTAAGCTTTGCCTCAGACAGTCAGTAATCTTGTCCCAGTTGATGCTTCTGGCAAAATTCCCTTTCAAAAGGGCAGAGTTCTCTGTTAACCTCTTGAACAACTGCACAAAGAAGGCTGAAACACAGGTTAGCATAGATCTACAGGGCAATCCAATCACTAATTTACCAGATTTTGGCACTTGTTCTTTTTTATTAGTTATGTCAGTTAAGTGTAGGAAGGCACGGCATGAACAATAAGCCATTGAAAACTTCAAAAGCCCAGCTTGCACTTGTTCATCCAGACAGCTTCAATTCTGAATGGGAAAGATGCATACAGCCACCACAGGGGTGACCAGCACACAGGGGTTCACAATTCACAGAAGTGATTTTGTCTGCATGGAAAAGTGGCCATAGAGACTTCCAGTGGTCTCCACTATTGGTCTTTATATTACATAATTCTTTTGACCCTGAATGGCAGGCCCCGTTAGGAGGACAAAGTAGTTTGGTTTGGTTTACTAAAGGAAACAATTCACAAAGGACTTTATTTTGCATTTAAAGAAGTTACAAATCAACTACTGCTAAAGCACCTTATCACGGACTGCTCTGACCACTCTTGTTTAGACAATAACAGCAGTTTCTGGACAACCCTCCCCAACAGGAGGAGGAGGAGCTTATCCCAACACATACTGGTTGTTTTCAAATCAGTTGCCTTTCCTTCTGATTGTGCTTTTCAGATATTTGGATAAGTGCCCCCTTCTCCTCTGCACTATTTGACCTAAAGCAGTAAGCAGAGACATGATCCACACAGGCAGTCCGTACCTAGATCAGCCTGGCAGTAAGCAAAGGCTTAGATGCATCTGTTTGCTCCGTTTCATGTGCCAAGCAATTGATGGGCTCCCAGAGGCATTTGTCCAATGTGAGTAACATTTGACTCCAGCTTCCTGATCTATACATGAGGAACAAGTATTTCTACGATAGTCTCCAGTTTAGCAAACCTGAAAGCAGAGGATTTATTATATACAAGATCAAGAAGCCTCTCGTTTGATCATTTATAAGGTGGTCTATGAATGAATTCATTCAGAGTCCAGCTTCAGCACACCCTGAAATATTCATGGACGCAGCCAAGAACAATACATGCTTGTTAGAGCTGGGCTACGTCACAAGGTGACTTTGTTGACTTCAGTGAGAAAACAACATTTCACCCAGGCTAAGAATTTAACCTTCTTGCACATTGAGCTCTTCTCTGTAAACAGTATTTTAATACACATCTGTGAGCCAGATAATAAACACTTCTGATAAATCACTGGAAGGTTTAGAGAGCTCCATACACTCTGCCAGGCTTTCAGTTGTAGAGCAGAGGCCAGAAGTCAGCGCTGATTTCATCTCAGTAGCAACTAACCATTATAAATATCAAAGTCCCAGAGATTTGGGCAATTCTTTAAGCTCTCTGCTGTATTTCTGAAGAGCACTCTTACGACCTTTGCATATTTCGTTCTGCGGTACTGGGATAGATACTTACACCCCTTCTTTAAGCAGGGCTGGACATACCCACTGAGGCTTGAAACGTCAAAAAGGACTGCCAGAACATTTCTTCTCCTGTGAATCAAATGGACAGCTACATGATGCCACTTCCCCCCAGCAAGGTTTCCTACCCTGCACTCAGCCATGGCTTGTCCCAGATCTAGGACAGCACCTGCAATTTACTGGCACTTTGAAAGGAATCATTCATACAGCCTAACTGCTTGTGGTTTCAAGTTGTATGAAAGTGCCAGTCAGCTGGAGCTACGCAAGCACATCAGTGTTTATCTGGGAGGTTTCTCTGACTGTTGGCTAAGGTGCAGTTCTGGAGCGCTCTTCTTAGAATAACTACCACAATTAACAGCTGAGATTTTTCAGACAGACGTAAAAAAATGAGGTAGTGGACAACTTCCAACAGAGGCAAGCCTTTGAAAACCCCATGTGACAACAAAGGCAAGGGCGATAACCATCTCCAGCTCAGTATTAAAGCACAAAAGGAGGCAGTCCCTTATAAAACAATTTTTCATTGCTCCAGCATAACTCACTGGGTATAAATGATGTGCCACATTATCACAACTGAGATTCCACCTGTAACTTCTCAGCCTCACACTGTCTTCTTCCAAAAATGGTAGTCATTGTCAGTACACTTACCTTTGCCAGGCCAGAAGTTGCAATCAACTTTTATTAAGATAAATGGTACTAACAAACTGTTGAAAAAAAACAAAACTTCCTTACTTTACCAGCCAAACTGTACAGTGTTGGCTCGGGAGGCACCTGGAATTTTACTTACATAACTACTGTAGACTTGAGCTTGTGGTAAAACATTCTCAACAACATTTAAAGTTTCAATATAATGACTTTCATGTTATAACTTTATTCAACCATTTACACAGTAATAATTTTAGATAGCAAACAAAGAGGAAAAAATTGCCTTTGTACAAATTATTCTATTAAAGACTGGAATATTAATGTTATTGGGTGCACAAAGCCCTGTGCAACCATGGAAACCACTGCAGAGGATCCATTCAGCCTCCAAATCTGAGATGTGGCCTATGGTTGCTATGAGAGGATGTAGCACACACCCCTCAGCAGTTCCTATTAGAGAGTGGTATTTAGGTTCTATTGTCTATTTGTCTACACTTCATCTCAGCGTAGAGCTATTTGTAGAGCGGAGGATAAGGAGAGGTTTTTGAACTCTAAAAGCATACCTTTCACGTTAAGCTAGGAAATCAAATGCTGTTTCACAACAGTCTGGGGTTTATTTGTGACAATTTAAATGTCTTCACTTGTTCTGAAAAGATAAAAAAGGGTATCATGAATTTGACTTGGAGAAGTTAGGAATTAATTTATATTCCAGGAGCATTTTCAAGCTCATCCTCAGCCCAGACTAGCTGCAGACAGCCTACAGGAATCAGTGCTAAAGAAACACTCCTCCTAGATTCTGGGTTTGGTTTTTTTTTAATCTTTTCAATTGCAAAATTTGAAGGAAAACTATAAATGTAAATCTTCTGCAACCTGGTAAACTCAAAACAGTTCCTATCATTTAATCTATACTCTTTCTAATTGCAAAAACAGTTACACTTGGAACAGTTACATGGCAAAGAAAACATCTCAATGTACCATACTAGAGCCTGAAAAATCAAACGGGAAGTTTTCTGAAAGGTTGATGAACTCTCACAATTCAGGGAATGTCATCTGCTTACAGGGTGGGCTGGGAAAAAAATCCCTTCCCTGGGAAAAACATGGAACTTACCTAAGCCAACACTTGCCCTTTTGTTTAAGATGACTTATTAAGTCTTCAAAGCAGGTGATCTCTCCACTGGCTCCTCTGGAGCCTGCTGGAGCTGAGCCATCCAGACAACAGCTCTCCCCACACTGCTTTCCCACACCCGAGGTGCTGCCCTCGGCAGGACAGAGGACCACCCCTTCCCTCTCAGCAGCAGAACAATCCCATACCCAAAGCATTCATTTTCCAACTTTCTGTTCACCAGCTCATTTAAAACCTCTCCTACCTTTCAGGATTCGCTCTCTTTTGGAACATCGAACCGTAGTTTGGTCTCAGTAACGTACACCATCTGTCCTCTCTCCGTGCTGATGCCTCTATTCCTTGAGACAAGTTTTGCTGCTTCTACATATTCAAGATGCACCAGAAATACCAGAATATCCAACTTGAGAAAAACGAGCAGAGCTTCGATCTTTTGATTCCAGGTGCCTCCTTTTCTGTGGGTAAAAGTGTTCAGCAGATAACGTTTCAGTTTTCATTTCTGGGAATTAACAGTCAAGAGCAGCCTTTCTGCTTAAGAAAGGCTTAGAAATTGCTTCCAGCTTAACTGCTATCAGAAGGAGTTTCGTTTCCTACTTTATTTTAAAGTCTATAAAAAAGTGACCCAGTTTCTTCCAAGCTGTTGCGAGTGCATCCTGCTCCATGTCACTCGGTGGCCCCGTGGCCATGGTTGAGCAGCTCGCAGGTGTTGCAGGGTATTAGATCAGTGGAGGTCAGTAGTTCATTTGACAAGTGTTCAACAGATGAAGATCGTTCCTCTAGCATGCAGACAGGCTGAGGTCGCTCTGGGTGGAGAGGAACACGCTACAGAGAAACAATATAAAAAGAATCAGAAGAGTTATAAGGTGTTTACCTGAAGATGCTCGAAACCATACGTACAACACCAAAAATCCTTATTCAGCTGTGGCTGTAACCAAAAAACCACAGAATCTCATACATATTAACTTACAGAGTAGATAGCAGAGCATCCTCCTTCCCTTGCTTTGGAAGACTCGGGCTCCGTGCTCCAAGGACAGCTTCCTGCTCTTTGCAAGATTCTTATGTCCTGCACAAGAGGCCAAAGTGGTCCAAATCTCCTGTGCATCAGAAAGGACTTTCTATCACGCTTGATTCGCTGAGAGGTGGTGCCACATCCAGAAAGGCTGTCAGACCTCCTTAGGAAAGCGTTCTCTAAAATTCCTCAGTCTCCTTTTCCACATATAATTTTTCCAAGCGTGATTGTGATGCCCACATCCTACTCCTGCATCATGCTTTGCTCTTATCAAGTGAAGCTAATGGTGCTTAAATGCTTCCATAAAAGTACATGTGGAAAAGCCTACATGAGAAGTACCAGGTAAATGCTCAGCTCCTGTTTTACAAAGGGCAGCAAAGCCCTCAGCCTGGACACGTGTCTTTCATTTACAAAATAAACATTCTTAGGAAAAGCAGAAGTTGTGAATGTGCAGAGGGCAGCAGGGAGATGTTCAAGGTTTGTACCTTGGTTCAAACATCAGTAGAATCATGAACCTCTGGCCCTATTTTGTGCATACCTCCCTTGACATCTCAAAGGAGCCAGATTAAAGGGCTGCCAGGAACAATGAGTCCAGCCAACCACTCTTGGTGCATTAGATCTTTCAGCTTTGGGATAATACACACCATCGACAGCACTTGAAGGCAAAGACAGACTGGCAGGCATCTCATGGACAGTAAGGAGCACCAAGGATCACTCTGCTCATTCAAGATCACGCTTTTCAAGAGACAGCTCAGCTGAAGCTTCTGTTTGCAGCACATTACCAGATATAGCCTTAAGGTTTCAGAGTGTGAATTGCTGTGGTGACATGCTGAAGCAGAGAGAAATGGCAGTGACCTGCAAGCTCCTGTTTGTAAGCATGTTAACTCCTTCAGACCCTCAGCGATCAGCATTTCTCGTTGCTGAAACCATACTATACAGCTCAGGAGGCTCCCTGCTTTCAGTCAGTCTTTGAAATTTTGGCCCATCGAGGGATACAGTGAAAAATACTTTTGAACCATCAAATCAGGAACATCAAATGTAAACCAAGGGCTATTTTCAACACTAGATTTTTACTAAGAGAGCCCTTCACCTGCATTCTACCTACTTTTTCTCTAAAGCTGCACTTACCTACATCACAGCTACACATATTTTCACCAAGATGACACCAGAAAAAAAATATAACTTGCTAGAGCAAGTCCCATATTTAGCAGTAGAACAAGCCTGAGAACTTGTTTATTAGTGCCCAAGCAATATGGGGACCTTTCTTGGCTTTCTGATTGACCCACTGAAAGTCAACAGACTTCCTCACAGCAGTAGGTAAACCTCCATTGCGCATGGCAAGATCTCCACTCTACTGAAATGAAAGAAACTTTTCCCTAGTAGATGCAAATTGAGAGAGGGTTTCATCTGATGCCAGCATTAGGCTTGTGGGTCTGGCTGGGATTTGGTTATGCATTTATATTTTAAAGTCTAAGTTCCAAACTTCAAATCAATAAGTAGATACTGCAATTGCTGTATCTAGCCTAGGTTCAGGCAACCCAAACTCTTATGCCTGCTATGTCCTCTGCACATCCTCGGCCCCTCAGAGCTACGTAGGTAATATGGAATATTAGTCACAGTAAGTTAGAATTTAAGCCCCCACAATCTTGGCCTATAGATCATCTTATAAACGTGATATATTTACATGTGATAGATTGATGTAGTATATAAAACACATTAGCTCTTACTGTATTTAATAAATGCTGAAAGCTAGCAATATCAAGATGGATTTATGATTTCCCCCACCCTTTGTTTTAGTGGTGATAATCAAAAAAGACTGCTTGATTTAGATCATTTAATTGACTTTTTTTGTTCATTTTGCAGTTAATGTATGGTTTAGTATATTTTTTCTTACTTTCAGCAAAATTGTATCAGTGCAGACACACACACAAATCACAAAGTTGCCTGACTGCTTATTGCATCCTTTTAGGAACATGTTGGTATATCTCTATTCTGGAGAACATTTCACAGTTCAGTGATGGAAAATAGTTTGCACTTCATTTGTGCATGTACTAATTTTAGATTAAACAGGACCACATAAATCCTGCTGAAAAATGATGCAATTAAGCCAGACCTATTTGTAAAAAGGACAACATGTGGCTGTAATTATAATAGCTAAGCATCGAGTAACACAGTGACTTATTAGTGTGCTAAGAGGAGTTTGTGCAACACGCTGAGTAAGTCTTTACAGGAATAAATCTTAATATTCCCCCTAAAGCCATTAAGAACAATCCTCTGTTGTATTTCTGATCACCTTCCACAGTGACTGGCTTTTAAAAATGGTGACTTTTGTTGTTAGCATAGCATGAAGCATGCTCCATGCCTACTACCGTGGTATAAAGCAGCTGTAGTTGCTCACCTGGCCTTCTTTCAGAGCAAAACTATTGTCCAGGAATGACTGGCATATGCACCAGAGCTCTCAAGTATATGTGTTTCAGGTGACCAATAACCTGCAGAGATTTACAGTGCTCATACTCCACAATGCCCCTGCAGTTTCTATGAGGATTTCAATTCCTCAACACATTTCTAAACTCTTGGCAGCCCCACAAGAACCATGGTGGCCTTCTCCCCAGAAAACTGTAATAAAGACTGGCTACCAGCACACACACATCCCTGTGCACCTCTCCATGACCACAAACACTACAGCCACAGTAACTATGATACCGAGTAAGGGAACGAGCTACATTTATTTTTTTCCTGTTTATAGCCAAAATCAATTTGCCATCTATACTTTAGCTGTAGAAATTTCACTGTTGTGTAAGCATCCCTGCTTCATGTTGCCCATAAGTCATACTTTCTGGTGGCTGATATATGGGAAGGATATTGCACTCTTGAGGCGCACCTGTCATGGTAAGCAGAAGAGAGAGGAAGGGTCCCAGGAAGGTGAAGTGGGTGAACCCATCTAGGATGTTCCCCGGGCTGCAGATCAGCAGTGATGCAAACTCTAATTTTCACATTCAGAAAAAGCCACTGCAAACTCAGCTCCACAAAGTCTGGACTGAAGGTGAGTTTGAGCTCAAGTACGGGCTCAGGTCCACATTCGAAGAGCAATACATACACACCAAATTCCCTGTACTGAGCTTTTCAGACAGTAGGCCTTCTACCATCTCCTTCACATTCAAATGTTCATGTGCTGTGGGTACAGAAGGAGATGTGAGAACCTCAGGACTCAAGGCCACTCGGTAGTCTAGTGGTAAGGCTCTTTACAGCCCAGCAGTGGAAGTCTGCCTGCCACATGCAAGAAGGATTTCATTTATTTTTAATCTTTCGCCCTCAAATTTTTCTTAGGGATGCTGTAGCTGACAATCTGGGAGAATGATACAGCATTGCCAGTCATCTGTGGAGCATTTAAAAGTAAAAACAAAACTAAATGTAAATTATTTTATTTTTGCCTTTCAGTCTCCAGTCCTTCTGATTTGCTACTTTATCCTCCAACATAACAGGAAAAGTTTATTTTCATAGTTGCATGCCTTCCACTGAACTAGATCAGAAAACCCCTCTCATCTCCAAAAGGCTCATTTCCTTCAGAATTAAGACACTGAATCAGTTGTTTCTTCAGTTCCAGTGACCTTTTTTCTCCTGCTAGCTGGGGGCCTTGTTTTTTTCACAGGAGAACATGCAATATAAACATAATCAGCCCTTTCATGTAGCTCTTCACTTCAGCAGGAGCTTCCTTACTCTGGGATTCTTTTTTTTTTTCTGGTACACTCCCACTAAAATAAGATCAATGCTTAAGAAGAAAACCCAAATATGAATGGAGCCCGAATGCTAACATACATTCAAACGTCACCAAAAGTGCACCTGGGTCTTGTCATTCTAAAATTAACCTAAAGCAAGGTATGTGATCCCTTCTGCTAATTAACTCAGCCCTCTCGGATTTCCCTTTCCCCTCACACTAATTAGCAGAGAAAAATCCTCACGCAGACAAACAGACAAAATAGCCACAGGACTCCCTTGTTGAGCAAAGCACTTGCAGGAGGAGAAGGGGCAGAGCTCTGCAGCAGTGATATTGAACACCTGACTGCCTGAAGCGTGCAGGTGTGGGAGAAATGCTGCCCAAGTGATGCAAGCCTTTAAAAATGCCATCAGAGTTTGCCTGAAAATTCAAAATCCTCATTAGTCGTATGAATAATTTATCAGCCACCCCACAAGGCAGGGAAGGGACACTTTTGTTTTCTACTTTACTAGTAATGAGGTCGGTTACCATCAAAAAGGGGAGAGAGGAGCAAGAAGTTCCTGAAAAATGGAAATTTGCTCTCAAGGTATGGTCATTTCTTGCCAGAACTTTAACAGAGATATCATAAAGAGACCAGTCATGGAGGCACAGGGTATTCCTTCCAAGGGAGGGGAAGGGACTGCTCCAAGCAGTTAATGCACTTTAAAGAACTGCGCTGACTTTAATCCGCCTCTTCTTTGGTTTGAATAACAGGTACGGCGTGTGCAGAATTAAAAAAAATAATTAAAAAATCCAGTATTAGCAGTTAAACATCCTCTAAAATGGGTTTTAAATTAACTTGAGGAAGTTTGAAAGTACTGTAAGGAATAAATGTTGCTTTTAATCTTTCAAAGCACAAACTGTAGCATTACTGTTATCTTCTCCTGCCAAGTGTAAGAAGCGTACCAGTCTTTAGGCACCCAGCAGTGTTTCTTGGAAGGGCAATGAAAGAGTGAATGGCAAAAGCCTGCCAAAAGGAAAATCAAAGCCATACCTGCAAGCTGCAGTACAGTTCTAGGAATCCCTTCAGACTTTTTCTTTTCATGTATTTGAAATGGAAACTTTTCAAAATGCTGGCGTGCTTCCTTAAAATAATTTTTACTTCTTAGACCTCAACAACTTGGAGAGGAGAAGAAGAAGACGGGAGATACGATGGGGTTAAACAACAATAACCACCCAACAAAAAATGACACAAAAAAGAAAAAGGAAAGAAGTGGCATTAAATGCAATTGGGTTGTCCCAGAGCAGTCTCTTCAGAGGACAAGAGCCTTAAAATGCAGGAAATCTGTCTAACCCTCTAACTATTCCCACTCAAGCTGCCCCGCAGTCACAGATGTTCCTGATTCAGTTAGATAGCAATTCCAAGCTCCCAAAACAGATTCCAAGTGAGAAAATAGGAAAAGTCCTTGGTTGCTATTAGATACGCATTCTGAAGTAAAAAGAAGTATGGGCAGAGAGGAATTTGTGGCCTGGATTAGAGGTTCCATGGTAATTAAAGAGCAATGACAAATGGTGTCTCGGCTGACCTCCTGAATGCGAAGCCACAAGGTTAGGAGCTCAGGCTGCAGCAAAGATTTCTAGGGAAATGTGTCAGGATTTTTTTTCCTGCTGTGATTTACTGATACATTTAACAGGAACAAAACCCATACAGGTCTCTGAAAATGGGATGACAGCCTACAGAGATTAGATGAAAAACTGGGGAATTTAGCAGGGCATGCTAAAAGCCTTGTAAATGATGTATTTAACTGTGTAATTAAATTCTATGGCGGGGTAATAATTTATTGCATCATTGCTAAAAAGCTGGAGGAAAGTTATCGCTTCCTGAGAGACCGAGTAGAACATATCCCTCAGGCGAGCCCAGCAGCTTTCAAACATCAAACAATTGAATGAGCAAGGTGGGAAGAAATAAAAAAGGCACTACCTGTAACCTGTAAGAATGACAGTAAAAGTAAATCGAAATAAGTCTTGCCACAGTGTGCTTTGAACGAGAGAACAAGTAGGTCCCCAGTTGGATGATGCACGGGGTGATGCAAAGCATTCTTGTGCTGACCATCAGAAGTGGTCCCCACTCCACACGGCTTGTCCCTAGGCAAGCAGGGGGAGATGCTAAACAAGGCCAGGCAGACTGGGTGTTGGCAGAGCTGATGACAAAATCTGGGATCCCAGGTCCTACTGCTGGGTTAAGCAGGGCTTGTGGTAATGCTGGATGGGCAGCAGGACCTGGGGAGTGACTGCATCCCTCCAGCTGCTCCTGTCTCTGATTCGTTCCAATCCCTGCCAAGTGAATTACTGAACTCTTCATTTGGGAAGCAGAGGAAGAGGAGGAGGCTCCCTGGACTTGGGCTGCCATGTACTCATGAAGAGATAATACTGAAGATGAACATCCTCTCTGGATACATAGAGCCATAGAATCAGAGAATGGGTTGGAAGGGACCTTTATAGGTCATCTAGTACAACCCCCCTGCAGTGAACAGGGACATCTGCAAGTAGAGGAGGTTGCTCAGAGCCCCAGCTGACCTCACCTGGAATGTTTCCAGGGATGGGGCCTTGACCACCTCTCTTTCTAGTCTGAATCTCTTACTTTAAAACCATCGTGACTTGGGCAGTAGAAACAGGCCCTGCCAAGATTGTCCCCATCTTTCTTACAGGCCCCCGTTAAGTATGGAAAGGCCACCATAAGGTCTCCCTGGAGCCTTTTTTTACCCAAGATGGACAACTGCAACTTTGTCAGCCTGTTCTGACAGCCAAGGTGCTTCAGCCCTCAGATCATTTGTCTGACTTCCTCTGCACTTGCTCCAACAGGTTCCTGTCCTTCTTGTGCTGAGGGCTCCAGAGATGGACATAATACATCAGGTGAGGTCTCACCAGAGCTAAGGATACAGCCCTGAGACAAATCCTACCTGTGCACCAAGGGCAAAAGCTCTGCTTCAGGATGTGCTGCTGAGTCCACAACCCCAGCCTGTCCTAATTCTTGTTCCACTTGGTGGCTTCTAATCAATACCTGAAGAGGGTTGTTTTGCAAGATGCTTCGTGTTGGTTTGTACATTAAAAATTAAGGGTTTGTTTTGTTTTCATAGAAGGCTATTCAGAAGCTGTAGGTGCCCTGACAATTAGCTAGATACGCAGTCCAATTGGAATAAACACCTGGCAACATACTGATCCTCCTGCACCACAAAGCAAATTAACGTGCCCAGCCAATAAATCAAGCGGCAGAAAATAGTCCCTTCCACCCAGCTCCACAGCCCTTGCCATCAGGCCTCCTCCAAAGCTGTTGCATGCAGATGGTTTTTTACATCATGCCCGGAAGGGTCAGTAATATTTTGGCTGTGTCACACCGATGGGGCTGGGGACAGGCTCTAGAGCCAACGGGCGTCTGCAAAATGTGCTGTTGGCAGCTCTCGCCCTTCTCCGGTCAGGGTCTTTTAACTGGAGTCAGCCCAGTTCTGCAGCACCGCACTGCGGTGCGGGCACTTGCAACTCATTCGGAGCGATGGAGAGTGGCTCCATAAGATCTGAAGCAGTCTTCCAGCTCTGGTACCTCTCTAGCCACCTTTATCTGGTTTAACTTTACCTAATTATTTCTCAGGTATATCTGAAATGGTAAATCAAAATCTTGCATACAGATAGTTCCCAGAGTACCAAAACCAGCCACACTTCACTCCCTGTGAATATTTTCATCAGATGAGGTTTGGTCTGCAAAAACCTTACCACAAAGCGACTGCTTTTCTATGAATAATCCCAACATTTGCTGTGTCAGTAACACAACACTAATAGCTTAACCACTGTGAAAAACTATACATACATGTACAGTAGCAGCTTGGAATAATGATGACATTAATCAAAATTATGTTTGGTGAACAAAAAGGCTCCAAACATTTTTAGATAGTTGTGGTCAGAAAGCTTAGCTGAACTTCTTTCAAGAGAAAGTAGAGCTGAATCAGCCATGTGTCATTCAGACTGCACCACTGAGGCAGCAGGCTTGTGTCTGCACACTGGGACTCAGAGGAGGAAATTTCTGATGCTGTCACAGACAAGAGGTAACTCCTTTGATGAATAAATGGTTAATTTTGCTCAGGAAAAATAGGTTGGATTACAAATAGATAGTGGCTGAGTTTCAGGCTGCATTGCCAGGAGAACAGCAGCACTGGAACTAAATTACCTGCCCTACACCTTCTATGGGCAAAGCAGCCTCTCTATAATATATTATTTCCTTGAAGGCAGCAAAGCTGAGGTGACAAAAGGAAGAAAAATGGATGGAAAATTAAGTAAATAGCCTTGACTAGCAAAAGACATGAGGGCTGGCAAACTTCAAATGATTCAGTGTTGGGGATGCAAGAACCCACCCAATATTCATGCATCTTTTTAAAAAAACTTCTCACCAAAACATCCCCTGTGCTTGAATTGAGTCTTATGCTGCCAGTCTCTCATGAAATTCCCAGTTTTCTGGCTAGGGGATGCAAAGACAGGTCTTCTAGCAGGGCCCTGCCATCCCACATCCATGTGGCTGGGTGGTTACGGGATGCAGCTTTATCTTAATTCCAGATGAGTTTCTCCCCTTGTCTGTAGGCACACCAGAGTGGATTCCTGACAACTCCTGCAGTATCAACACCTTTTAAAAAATTGATGTGCAACAGGAGTTGGATTTCTGGAGAGGAAAGTGCTGCCAGAATAGCCAGTTCAAATCCTGCTAATTGAAAGCTCAGTACAAAATTCAAGCGGAGGCAAACAGAGTACACAGCACATGGCCACCCATTAACATAATGAGGAGAAAGCATGAAGGCTTTAGAGGATATGGAGAGAACATTCTGGACCCAAGATGCATTGAGAACATCCAGCTGTGGAGTCATACTCCACTGGCAGAGGGGAAATGCACTTTAATAACTACCTGCACCTTGAGCAAGGAGCTCTGATGCCTGGGAGTTTTCCAAATCTGCATTCATGCCTCTGAAAACTCAGCCTACCCAAAGTCAGACTCAGGCAGCTTGTCAAATACTGAAGCTGGGAAATGTAAGAGGGTTTAGAGGTGCTGGTATGTCCCAGAGCAAACCGAGATCTGCAACACCTTCTACAGCCATGGTGGGAGGGCACAGAGCAGCTCGTCCCTTTGAATAAGGAAACAGATTGTGTGGTGAAGCAACGCTGAATCTTTCTCAGCTGTTAAGGAATGATTCAACATCTACCCCGATACAGAGAAAAGGGCAATTTTCTGAGCATAGAGCTTGAAATTGTCCATGATTTTTGGCCCCTTTTGCAAGAAATAAACAGACTGGTTCAAGTTGCAAGTCAGGCATAGTTAAGAAAGATTACTGCATTAATTTTATATAAATTCAATAATTTACTACTAACTACCAATTTATGATAGGTGTCATAAATTAGTTCTGACCCAGAAGATGGTTTGGGATGTGCGGGGTGATTTACATAAGAGATTGTATCACGTCTCCATCTTCTCTGCCTCTTTTCATTTATATATTTGCAGAGCCAAGCAGATAATGGAAAAAGTAATTAATAGATTTGGCTTGAAAAATATTTTGATATTAGTGTATATTTTATTAATACAAACTATCTGTCCAACTCCCAGAGCTAGATGAAAAATGGGTGGGAAATACTTCACTTACTGAAGATACAGCATGACATTTCTTGCATCAATCTTCTGACAGATACCTTTTAGTCAGTTTTAGCAATGTAGATAAACCAAAGGAAATGCAGGAGAGAGAATGAGAAAGAGCCAATCGTGCCTATTTGCTCTCAAAAAGACCAGACTGCTCCTGGAAAGCCAAAGTCTCAGCTGGAGAATGATCCCTGGCTGGGGACCAGGTCAGCCACACAGATATGCCCGAGCCTAAAGACACAGCAAGGTTGGCTGGAAGTTCCCTTACAGCAATGGCGATTTACCCGCGGTATCGGGGACAGCCTGAGGCACCAGCTCCACACAGACTTGTACAGGCATCAGCGGGGGGAGCTGGCCATGGCTTGTGCCTTTCCAACCAGGTAATTTTTCCTGTCCACAGACTCAGAATATAGTACAAGAGAATAAATAGGAGAAAGCTGACACTGTTAGTGGTTATTTATTACCTATTTACTAGCAGGTAATGGTTGACCTGCAGGTTATACTAAAGAAACACACTCAGCTAACTCCTAAATTACCAAGTGTTTCGGTTCCAGCTACTGAGATTCAGAAATCTCCACCTTGCATCAGTCCATCTGGAAACCAGATTAACTTCTTCGCTGCCGCTGAGGAAATCACTGCGTTGGATGAGAATGAGTTATGAAATCAGGGAGCACATCAACAGAGTATGAACATCAAGGTTCCCTGGGCAGCTCAGCTGCCTACGTCATATACTTGGGGTTCAGGTACCCAGTGCAAAAAAGACACACTGCTATTCCAGAATACTCCTTGAAAGCAAGCAAAGAAACTATTATCTGACCACTACAAATTTATAGGGATACCAAAACTACAGTTGTCTTTGAATAGCTCTGCACGGGCCAGCAGCTGGTGGCCAGTGTTCCTGCTCAGAAACAGTTGGGTTTTTCCTTGCAACCTGATGAAAGGGCTGGTGAGGTGCATCAAGTTGTAGTTACATCCACTTTGCTCTAGCTCTTATGTGACCACCAAGTCTCTTCTCCTCCTGCCTTCCCAAAACTGGCTTTCTCTAATCAAATTTTTTTCAGTTTTTTTCTCAAGGCCCTAGGTGTTTTTTTTTTCCTGGCCCATCTCTAAGCTATGTGAACAGAAAGCATAGAAGAGCTCATTTGATCCAAACCAGAGCACAAAGGAGTGTGACAAACAACAAGCAGGACAAGAGGCAGACTGTGAAACAAAAGCAAATAAAATAACATCCCCTAGCTGCATAATTGAGTCTGTCTCTGTTTCCAACTCTTATCAAGGGTCTACTTTCAAATGCAATTACAGCAAGATGCAGCTAGTGATGCCAACCTACACACCACTGCTTATAGGCGTAGCAGGAACTTGGTCATGAAGAGACCCCTGGAAGAGAAGGAGGCGTCTAGAGGATTTCTGGAAATGTGGAGGACCCAGGTTTTATTTAATGACTCCTTTGTCTGGTCTAATAACTAAACCAGAGTTGGATTAGGTCTGCAGAGGCATTTCCACAGGACCCCAGCTGTTACAAAGACAGACCTTCTGATAAGATCCAGCACTCAGCCCTCCTACAAACTCTTCATATCCAAGCTTTTCAACAGTTCTGCTTCCTGGGTTGTGCACATACTAATGCAGATGCTATTCAGGGGGGAAAAAGAAAGAAGAGGTGGTCTGCAGGTAGTTTCTCCATCCAAAAGCACAGTAGGTGAACCCTGGGAAGAATATCTATCCAGACAGCATGAGATAGGTCAAATTCTGCTGATAAACGATCACAACAAATAATAGGATTGTTTTTCATTATAACACAGGCTGGTTTGAGAGGCAAAAGGTCTTTCGAGATCTGTTGCAGAACTTCAGAGAGCAACTTATCTGTTCTTATTGGAGTGATTCAATTTGTTGTAGTGTGTCATTGATTCAAGGCCAGAACTTTGCTAACCCTAAGTGTCATATGATTAATAACCTCCTACTCCAACAAATTGCTGGTTTGCACTCTTCAAACCCCTCTGCTTTGCAAAATTTGGACTGATGTTTACTGCACAGCTCTGTATTTTGCATAGGACTCTGCTTCAGGGAAATTAGGTTTCCAGTTTCTATATCATTTCAATGCAACCAAAGAGAAAATTTGATTTTCTTTTAATTTAAGGTAGATCAGATTTCAGCTATCACCAAGAAAAAAACATCCTGCAACTTACTTTGTGATTTATGACTACCCCCTTCAGAACAATCACTATTTATACATTCATTTATCGTGTTCCTGGGTGTCATATTTTTGGCAAAGTCACTGGACGATGTAGTGTGTCCCAATTCTCCCTCCATCAGAAAACATTTAGCAGAATTGCCTTTTAATAATGATACTGCCTTTTAATTTTCCAAAATGAGAATGTGGATTGTGCCACTTTATTCAGCTTTTCCTTTGATTAATGGGGATGCACTTCTGCACACAGAGAATGGGGCTATAAGCATTCTGCCCTGAAACAATTCCAATATAAAGTTTCAAATATAAAAAAAACCCCAAACAACCAAAGTAACAACAGGGAACTTGGAATCTAATGGTTTAAGGTAAGTTCAGGGTGAATTGAAAGATAAGAGAGTGGAAAGGTAGAAGAGATTCTGTTGGAAACAAGGCTGTTTACGAGAACCAAGTCAGTGCTTGGATAAGAAGAGAGGAAGAAACATTTTGCTGATAATGGTAATAGATGATTCTGCTTTGCTGCTGTCTTCCATCATAAACAAATGGCATAGGCCAACATTTAAACATCATCTATTTTAATTAGTATTTAAAGCATTTAGTTATCTATGTACTGATTAACTGCAACAAAACTTTGTCAGGCTGGAATGTAAAGGGGGGAGTTTTGCAAGGAAAAGCAATTTGATCTGTGCTCAGTGTTGTGGCCTCTCCTTAGATACCTCAACACTTACACACTAAATTCCAGCTGACATTTCAAAAGACAAAAAAAATGAATGGAGAAAAGAAAACAACTGATATGAAGAAACTAACTCTCAGGTCCTCAACTTCAGTGATATATGGGCCAAACAGATCTCCAAACTGCCACAAAGGCCATCATCGCACAACCTCTCTGGTCAAGCAATGCAATAACTGATTACTAAATATTTACTGACATCTCCAGCATATTCACTATTCAGAGTGTGAGGCATTAGGCATTTAGATTATTTTTAAACCATTACCTACTTGTGGAGTATTTTTTCAACTCATCAGTATCCAGCATTCTACTTAGGATTTTGTAGGGAGTGTGGTATAGGATTATGTTGACCTCTTGCTAGATGAGCTTAACGTTGCCCAGTACCAGATCTGATGGTGATGAACTGCACTGGTGTGAAATAGCCCTGCTTGACAGCAAGACAACACTCAAAGTACTACAGGTTAAGCTTAACAGAGATGTGGCTTTTGGCCCAAAATGTGCCCTAACAGCAGTGGTTTGAAAAGTGATCCCAATGCACTGCGGGGTGTGGGGAGCTTTACGCAGCATTTATAAAGACCATAAGATTACTGTTTGCTGGAAACTGCAGCCATAATCTCAAGGAACAGAGACTCTTGATTAACAACAGAACTAGAAGGTCAGCCAGGCTTTGTGAAGATAGAGTGAAGTTTTAGTAGAACTGAAGCCAAGAGGGAGCTCACCAGTTGTGACCGCTGGCACAGAGTTCATCTCCACAGTCTAAGGAAGGAGATCCAGTTGCATTTATAGTCTCATCCTTAATCTCCCTGGGATGCAGGCAAACAACTCTGTGCACAGTTTAGGAGTAAACAGGAAAAGGGTCCTACAGCATTTCCTATGATAATCAAAATATAATTGACATGATTTCCTCGATATTAGAAAGTTAGGACATGAAAACACGCCCTGGGGTTAAGGACACCTGTTTTGCTGTCTGTTCTGGGGGAGCACATGTGACCCTGTTTCTAGGGGCAGGGTACATGCTAAGGAGAAGGTGGTTTATGGACATTCAGCTGTGTCACTACCCTTTTAATCGAAGCACTGTTTTCACTGTATCTTTTGAGGGGTAGATGGGAATGACAGCCAAACTCAGATTCCATCCTTGCTCTGGTCCCAGCTCCCCCATAGCAGGCACCCTCCCCTCCTTGAACAGGCAGCTTCCCAAATGCTCACAACACCAGCAACATGCAGGGAGGTGTTCTACATGCTCCCAGGAATCAGCATCCTCATCCTCACACTGACTGCTCTGGGTCTGGACATGCACCCCTGCGTACCTCATGCTTGGGACTCCAGTGGCCCCGGCAGGCCCACTGTGGGGAGCTGTCTTTATGGATTGATGATTCAATTTTGACCTGATTGCTTAACTCTGCTTTTCATTGTGAGCTTCCCTAACCAATGCCACGCATTCAATGAGCCTGGAAAAAGCTTGAGTTACACTTCTGAGTGCAAGCCTGCTCTGAACAGCTTTCCCAGTTGTAGAGTTATCAGAAATGTTTACACGTGTAATTTTATTGCAAGAATGTACACAAGTGTATCTTTATTGATTGCTCTCCTAGTTACAGAAGTGTTTCTGTGCTTTAAACCCCACAGCTCACCCTGCAACCTCCCCAGCTCTACCATGCACCATTTAATGCTGTTCCAATATTAGCAAACCTTTGCTTCCACAACCTGGATTTTCCATATTTTCATCCCTGAGACCAACAGAAAGCTCATCACCAAATAACAGTGAGCTCATGCTCATGCATCCAGTGCCAGGTGAACAAATTGTCTATTATTAGACCTTTTCATGCACTAAGAGCTTTTGTTCCTGACTTGCTTGCCTTAACACCTGCTGTTGCAATGTATATCAACTTTCAGAACATCATTCCCAGGAACAACAGAATATAAAATGCATTAGGGGAATGCTCATACAGAAATTAAGTTTTGTAAAGGGAGATTTGTCAAGCAAAAAAGAAAAAAACCAAGATGTGTAGTGATGGGACTGGAGTAATTATGAATACAATTCAAATATCTGCATTGAATCAACACATCAATAAGTTAGACATTCAATTGCAGTAAATTCATTCAGTGGCATTTTGGGAAAATACAATAGTTGTGAGAAATGAATTTGTATTAGTAGTAGTAGTAATAGGAATTTTCTTCCTTCAGTGAGTTTCACACAAATATAGAGTGTTTGACTGGTGTGTGAAAGCGTTGATGGGATTGTGTGGGTTGGGCATATGGAAAAGGTGTAACCCAAACCCAGCAGCTTAAAAAACACATATATAGATATTTAAAAATATTTAGTAGTGTGATCCAAGTGTTAGAGAAGGAAATTATAATTAACAGGTTATAAGGTATGTTATGAGGAGCTCTGGCTTTTACTGGAACAAGAACAGTCATTGCTCATGGTACAGAAGTGGACAACCACTCTTAGGGGAGATGGATATTTTTTGACTTTTTACATTTTTCTTCTGAAAATCATACTTAAATGGTTGCTTCTACAGCCATGAAATAGAGCTGGAGAGAGCAGTGTCACCTGTGAGCAGAGGCTCAGCAACCACCTGGAGCCAGCAAAATTCCTGCCTGTGGCTGAATCACTCCCCTGTCTTACCAGTTCAGATGTCCATTTATAATAAAAGAAAATTCCCTGCTATCCACTTCTCACCTGCCACATCTATTTAGACTGGAAACATTTCAGGCCAGGAACTGTCTCTCACCGTGTGTTCGTACACTGTGCAGCACGTGGGAACTCCTGGCTCGATCGGGCTGTCGCAGGAGTGGGCTGCACACAGTAAACAAGAGACATCCACGAGCAGTGAAACATGAAAGCATTTCTTACCTCTATTTATTATGCAATAAATTGACCTGCATTTAGTATCATTATCAAAGAGCTTAAGGACAGTTCCTGGACATCCAAAGTATTATATTGTTTACTAACTATTCAAATAGCAAGTAAGCTTTCCTTACAAATAGCCCCAAAATATTCCCTATACATAAATCGGTTTTCCTAACAAACCTTTCTTTACTCTTCCTCCCCACATCACACACTACAAGGATATACCTGCATCACATCTCCTGCTGCACGGGACACGGTCACATATGGTCATACTTGTGCAGAAAGTCTCGTGTGGTTCTGTCTGTGTTTGGATTTTATCATTCTTAGATCTGAACTGAGGGGAGGCAGGATTCATTAGTGACTTCTTTTGCTCCTTTTTCAAATAAATGACCTGGCCCAACAGTCAAAGATTCTGACAAAATATTACTTACAAAAAATGGAGGGATACAGAGCAGTCTCTGCTAAAAAAAAAGGAATTAGCCTGCAGAAGTAGTTAGTCCAAATTCATCTGCTAAAACAGGAACAAAATGGTAAGTTACTTAAACATGTACGCTACATTTAAATTCAAGGAAAAAAAGTTATTTTTGGACTGTAACTAAGGAAGGAGTACATTAGAGCCTCTGGTACACTGCTAATAATGAATAAGAAACAGGAGGGCAGTAAGTCAAGTGCTCAGAGTTGTTTAAATTTACACTGTTACCTACAGCTATCGCTGGCCACGTGCCCTGGCTGCCTCTCCTGTCCCTGGCCAGACCTCTGGTGCCAGAGTGCAAGAGGCAGGTCCACTGCAGTGACCAGCTGCCATCCAGGGACTCTCACATAGCATTCTCTCCTTTGATTAAGGTACCTTTGCACCAGCTTCACCATGTCAAGAGAAAAAATAACTAGTCAGGGGTTTGAGGGAATGACAGATCCAAACCAGCCTCTTCAGAACTGGAAAAAGATTAGTCCACAAAGAAACCACGATCTCAGACCTGCCGCAGGAAATGCTCTGCTCTCTCAACAGTCTACACAAAATGTTGTATGTTAAGTTCAATCAGGATTCATATTCATAACCCCTCCTTTCACCAACAACAGCCACATATCTTAAAGGCAAACATTAAACCCCCAAGCCCTCTGATTAATGGAAAAGCAAAACACGAAAGAACCAAATAAGAAAGTAGAGCTCAAATAGGGAAAAAAAAAAAAAAAAAGAGTTTCACTTAGGTGGCCCAGGATTTTCCTGAGCTAGAATGTTTATCTGAGAGCTCACACGATATAAAAAAAAGGTTTGGAAAAAAACAATCACCCATACAAAAATCTGGTGAGTGCTCGACATGAAGTGTTGCTGTTAAACATATTAATCCCTATTTCACGTGCGAGATTTATTCCAAACATTTGTTATTACACCTCTGAACATAAACATAAAACACATATGAAAGCTAACAGGCAGGACAATTCACTCATATAGATCATCCAAACCAGATTTGACACGGTCCCTTGTATCAGATGGCCAAGCACATCTTTCTTGTAAGATCTTTTAACACGCCGTATATCCATCAGCATAAAAGAGACATTTCTGCCTCTGGTGTTGCACGCTGGTATCACATGGCCGCTGTAAAACGGGTTCAAGGGGCTCATGAATCTGCCTTAGCCACCAAAGATAAACAAATCTGGAACTCATTAGTCTTCACACGGCAGTGTTTTGGCACACAGAGGAAAAGGAGTTATCAAGACTAAATTCAGAAAGGTTGATATATGTATCTACATCTCAAAATGTCTGTTAAACTGCCAACATGCTTCACATAGTCCCTGTGAGGTTTGTATTTTTTCCTGCATTGTTTAAGCTGTCAAATGTTAATGTGTTTCTGGCTTAATTTATTACACTGATATGACAAGTTATGAGCAAATGTATTCTTGTTTACTACTGTTAATATTTTGGTTATACTCATTAAGAGCAGTTTTAAGATTAGTCTTTTTTGTTATTTTGCATAGTGGAAAAGAAGCAAAAGTCTTCAGCTAGGACTGTGTCCCACTTCAGCTGGCAGCACAGGGTCTCAAAATAGTATTGTCCAATTACCTTTTAAATCATCACCAGAAATCAGAACAAATCCTAATGAAGGGGTATCCCAGAGCCTGCCTGAGGGGTGAACTGCCCTGCTGTTCTCACCTGGATGTGAGAGATGGACACTCCACGAGGTGAAATTCCAGAATGTGCTCCTGAACAGGTAGAGTGCCATTCTTCGCTAACAGGAAGCTGAGATGCGAATAATTTGTTTTAATGTTATCAGAGTCACCCTCTCCAACCTCAGGGATGGCACAAAGCATTTCCCAGCAACACCCCTGCAGGGTCCAGCACCTTTTTGTCATATTTAGGCCTCTTTAGTCTCTTGCATCTCCTAAGAGAGAGCCCATTTCATCAGAAAGGTGACAGAACAGTCATGGTGCAAATGTCACGTTCTGGTCAAAGCGTAAAAGTCTCACAAAACAATAGGCAGCAGTGCCTGGGGTACACAACACATGGTCAATATATTCCCTGGGAACACCTCAGCACAGGGTCTTGCAACACTGCCTTAATTTCAAATGCCACTGCCTCTGTCACTACAAACTCATGGTCAAAAGCCATCAGGTCTTTAGCAGCCCATGTCATCAGCTGTTAGGTCAGATGTCCAGTGTGGAGCTGATAACACCTACCAGCTCAGCTATCTTTAGGAAGATGTTTGTGTGGATGATGCATACCAGCCCCCCAAGTAAAAATACACCCTGATCACTGTCAGATTTTCTCTCTTACAAGCACCACAATAATAGTAGGCTGATGGTGAATGAATTCACTGCTTTGCCTCTACTACTACTACTGTGGTTTAGAAAATATACATTTTCCCAAACGACCATGTCTGTTTGTTGGCAGAACTCAGAACATCTTTATACATATATGGCACTGTGATGAGAGCTTATAATGTCAGGCTGTCAAACAGGATGATGCGACATGACATAGCTCCGTCACCAGCCCTATTGTGACACCAGTTTAGAAGTAGAGTTGGATGAAGCTATGCAATTCTGGCATAAGAATTATTTTAATATTCCAAAGTTTGTTTTCATTCTGAATTGGAAGGAAAAGAAGGAAATCTAGAAGGTTTGAAAAATTATCAAGCGCTTTGGATAAGTTTCTAATTAAAATTCCACTTGGCTGCATAACATGGAGACAGGAACTTGGAAGTCCCAGATGAATGAGAGTCTCAGGTCTAAGGAGCCAATGCCTCCAGGCTCCTGGCTTCCCATACGTACATAAAGCCCAGAGCTGCAGCAACCTCCCTGACACGCTGTCATGTTGTCTTGACACATTGTCATGTTAGACTTCTATAACTCTTCTACTCTACATTCAACCAGCTACCAAACCTGCTCAGATCCTCACAAAACAGTGTGTCCAAGTAACTTATCTGTCTGGGCAGGAGAAAGATTCTTGAAACATATGACCTCCCTAACATGAGGGCATCCCTGTTTATGGACAGAAACAGAACTACACAACTTTGTGATAATAGTGGGTGTGATCCAGAGTGCATCCAAGAAATGGGAGAATCCCTGTTACCTTCAGTTGCCTTTGGGCCAGCAGGCTACATCTACAACACCTTGCAGTAATTACTACTTATTGCAGAATTGATTGCAATAGTGATAAGTTGTCTACAAGGCTTTATCTCAGAAGTATTTACTTATCTGGCACAGTTTCTTCATAGTCAATTTGAGATATTTTCCTCCAGTAGCTGAACAAGGCAGATGGTTTGATTCAATGTGGCTATGGAAAGAGCTGAGGCAATCCATGTGTGCAAAGGCTTCACACCAACACTCAAGACCAGAGTTGCTCTTCCCCTGTTGTAACATTCAACAGCTGTCTTCTGCTTGAAGGACACTGATGAAATGATGGAGCATGTAGCAAAGAACAAACATTAAACAATTATTGGAATGACTCCTGCAGAGGCAGATCACCTGGACTTAATGGCCTGATAGGATCTTTCCATCTGGAGCTCATACAGTTCATGGGAGTCCAAGGGAGGGGTTTCATTAACTTGGCCACTTGTTCCTTTGCATTATCAGGAACATGTTTTATGTGCGTGGACTTTAATAGACATGAAATGCTGTATGGTCATGTGCCTCTGAAGTATCTCTGAACATACTTATCCCAAGGGCACCAAGAAAGGCAGGTAATGGTTAAGGCATAGCAGGCCTTTTTCATAGTGCCTCCTCAGGTGAAAAATAGCAGAGGAATTCCAGGTCTTGCTTCTGTCCATGTGTGACACAGGAATAATGAGGATATAGTTTTATTGAAGGGCCTTGTTTTTCCACAGGCTATGGTCCTCTTTTGGAAACATGCAAACAAGAACTCCATTCTTATCTATCACTATGGGACTACATCTTCTAGAGTATTAGAGTACTGCTTATATATTTCTATTTCACATAGATCAATAATTCCAGATGCACCCTTCCTATCACTTAGCAGATCCATATGTTTTTTCAATTCCCCAGCGTGCGGTGTGAGACAGGACCAAATTCCTTCTTGTTACAAGGCAGTCCAGCCACCCTGAGAAAAGCTGCCAGTTCACAGAGGTCATTTACATATGCAGTTTGTCACCGATAGGGATTTTGATCTGTTTTGGTTACTTTTGCCTGTAAGCAGAAGTACCCTGATATCCAACTAACCCAGATTTCTGGATTAGGCTGATGAAGCAGTCAGGCTACAGACCTTTGCTTGCTTAACTGCAAGAGGCACCTCTCTTCTCTCAGTGACTTCAGGTAAACCACTGATACAGCTTTCACTTTTTTTCACTTCACCACCATGTGAATTGGCCTACAGTGCAGACATTCCTCCTGCCTAAACATTCTTTCCCTCTTTATTTTCTTTGTTATGCTTCCTGACATTTTTATTTTCTGGGTCACACCCCACTCCACTGCATAAAAGTACTTACATAAAACCCCTGCAAGAAATGGACCCGTTGCTTTCATCAGTGAGCTCACGTTCGATTGTTCAGCTCTGAGTAGCTGGAATATGTTTTAAGGCACAAAAGCGCATCGTTTCATATGCTTAGGGAAGTTGGTGATGATGGGTAGATCTCAGCCTGCGTTGGAAATATAGTACCTCTCTAACAAGTTGTCAATCTCAATTAAGACATCAAGATGTCAAATTAAGAAGGTACTGCTGCACAGCCTATTGTTGAACTGCGTGTCAGGTGAAATAAGCACTAATTATACACTTAGCCAAATATGTCTATTCAATATTACTTCAAAACTAAGGTCACTGAGTTATTGTGAAGTGGTAGTTTACACTATTTTGGATCCCACCAAATGGCAGGTGGCCATACAAATATGCAACTCAGCATGTTCTGCTTGGTCCCCACAGCTGTGCTGCCAATCAGTTAAGGATGGCTGCAAGTAAATGCTAATTAGCTTCTGTTGATCTGCATATTCCAGCAGCCTCCCAGGATTCCCATTTTGATATGCAAGATTGCCAGTTGGGTATGTGATTGAATTAAGAACCAGAAAAGGTTTTATCTTCCATGCAGGAAAATGTGGGTCTGAATCCCCAGCAGAGGCTGTTATCACACTGATTTATGTTTGGCAGTGCCTGTCATTGGAGTGGTAGCAAAGGCTCAGTGCTAGAGGGTGCTACCTCCCTTCTTTTGAAGGAGAAAGAGCCTCCTTGTTAAGAGCAAACACTCACCATCTGGGGTCCGACCTACTCCTGGCTTTTGCATTTGCAAGGCTTCCGCATGTCTGCTTCCCCACTCGGGGTCCAGCAGATGCTCTTCTGTAGGTTGACTGGTCCTCAGAAAATAATATCCAAGGGAAAAAAAAGAAAAGAGATAAAAAGAAAATTAAGGAGCAGAAAGATCATGAGTTCATGCATTTGTGGTTTGTTTTTTTTTTTGTTTGGTAGGGTTGCAAAATGAAAATAAAAAGATTTACCAAAGTTGTCAATAGCCCATTAATAGTTGGCTGGTTAAATTTGCTTAAAAAAGAAATGGCTGGAAAGTTGCACTTCTGGGAGCAGAGTATTTAGATTTTGCACCTGTACTTCATAAGGGTAAAAAATATGATCTCATTATGTAAACATTACAATAGCAATTTTCAGAAATTTTGCTTGGCTCTGCTGTTAGTGAGCACTGGTTCCCTGTAGCGAGAAAATGATATTTCTCAAACTGCTCGCTGCATTTGATAGCAAAAGAAAATTTGTCTCATCTTTGTGATTTTTGTCTTTATGGCTTGATCAGACTTTGGAAGAAAAATGATTATTTAATCACCCTGACCAGATTCTATAGGTTTTTATCATATTGTTTCTTGACTTGAGAATAAGTCAAAGAAAAGTTGGTTTCAGACTGATGGAATGTTGTGTGCTGCCTTAAAATGCTGGGAAACTGTTCTTCCTTAGGGATTTCGAGTTATTTTCTTTTGTAAATGATGCCATTCTCCCATTCATGAAGCTTGTCAGCACTCTGCTGTAAACGAGACACCCAAGTACATGAGCAGTAGTCTAGTTCAGTAAAGTTTACAGGAGAAATTAATAGGAGAGGTTTCACTGCAAGTTTCAGCAGCTTATTTAACGTACAAAAGCCTGAAAACAGGATTACAATCACTGTTTTAAAAGATATTTGTGTACTCTAAGACAGTTGAGGTTACAAATATCTTCCTCTTCTGAAGGACATGAAAAAATAGATGGATTAAGATGCAACGCTCAAATGTGTCCCCAATGCTTTCAAAACTGCTCTACTTACGTAGTTGTAATGAGGGGAAAAAAAAAAAAAGAGGGAGGGGGAAGGGAGATTTATTTAAAAGAAATGACTGCCAAGAATTCTTAGTCAAACAAGGTTTGCTATTCCCTCTATTCCATGTACAATTATAAACTCAAAAGGCATCTTGGGCCTAATTGTGGGTATAACCTACATATGTACAATATATATAATTATAGGTATATAAAAATATATATATGATATATGTATATATGTGTGGGATGAAAACCAAGCTTCAGTATGGAGAGAAACGGAACCTTATGTACAATTCCATCAGCTGAGAATTTATTGTAGGGAAAAAAATCCTTGTGCTTTTTGTGTGTTAGAGGGATAATTTTAAGAAAGTGGGATTATTTATAAGTGAAACCAAGTGCTATTGAAGTCTCCACACTCCTGCTTTCAGCCAGGCCCGTTTCTACCTTTATCATGCATTAGCATAACATCTATGGCCCCAAATAAACAAGACAATGAAGTACATGGTTAACTTCAAGTGTCCCTGAAGTCAATGAGAGTTGTGTGCTTTGTTGGATTAGGGCCTTGGGCTTCGAGGTATTAAAGGAATACATCCCATTTCTTCCTAATGCACAAACTGCGGCTACCAGACAGTCTGGGAGGTCTTTTAACTTTTTGCAATGACATTGTCAGCAGCAGAGTCAAGAGGAGGATTAAATTTTGCCCTGCAGATGCTGCAGGTCGGAGCTGCCCCGTGCTACCCTGGGAACATCAGGCTTTCTGCGAAATAGGTTAGTTCAGCGGGAGCTTTTAAAAAGAAGAAAATATCCAAACACTGTTTACATTTCCCACAAGACTGCAGCTAAAAACACCTAAAGAAATTATCAGGCAGCTAGTTTAAAAGACATAAAATGTTTGCCTTTTTTTTAATAAGCATATGTGATAGATGGGGAAGAGGCAATAAGACGTAATAAAGGTACTTGGGGTGGACATGCTGTGAAACTCATGGAAATTCTTTGTTGTGAAGCAGCACTAAGTCTGTGCACAAAGAGACAAACTTAGGCTATTATATTTTGGAATAAATGATATTTTTGTTCATTCTTTTATGCCAAGTGATCTGCTGAAACAGTGGGGAATACTGCTTTGCAGAAGGACTAGAGAAAAGATGTATTTGAACAATATATCAGTGTATGATTACTTACATCAAAATAATAAATGTTGTTTGT
>JANHFX010012091.1:179420-196955 GCA_027560015.1 Chloroceryle amazona | reverse complement strand
ATTAACTCTTGGACCTGTCTTCCATAGGAAATAGCAGCTGGTTCTTATGAGTTCTTACAGTACTGTTAGTTTAATTGTAGGAGAACATCTTGCCTCAGCAGCAAGGAGTGGAGGACAAAGACTCCTGTGTCTGAGCAATCTGTGGTGGAAACACTGACAACTGAAAACAGAGCTACTAGAAGGGAAAAACCTCAAACTGACATCATAAATCTGAACAATCTCAACCAAATCATTTCTAAGCTAAAACCTATTCAAATTAATTTCTCAGTAGGTTGGACTAGACCTCCTTCAAGCTGGAGCCTGCTTCATTTCATGGATCTAAAGTAACATGACTCCTTTTCATGTCTCCAGGGTGACTGAACTAAAAGATGGGGCTGCAAAGGCATTGGGAAGTGGCTTAAGTATCTCAAGATCTTTTCACAAGCAATATGTGACATTTACGCTTGTTAAAGTGACCAGAAATTTGTCATTTGCTAGCAAGCCAAATAAATAAATACTCTGATTTACACCCAGGTATCTTTTCCAATCTTACTTATTTTAATTTTACCTTTTTCATGGGCATCAGCCCTTAAAACTCACCAGTGGAGACCCCAACTTTCCTGAATTTTGAAAGCACGTCGGAAGTTTAGTCCAGAGCCACACGTCTCTCAGTGAGAACAATGAGGGAGGACACCCAGCTTGACAGCTAGGGTGTAAAACTCCCATTCTTTCCTTAAACACAAAAATGATGAAAACATTTATTATGAAACATATTTTCCATTACTGTATTGTAGAATGTAAACAAGTTCTCATGACATATGGGGCCATGTGTTTCCTTAAAGAGGTGTTATGTATGTCAGAAGCAGCATATGTACCGTGTGATACAGCTACCACCATGGTAAGCATTTGTTATTGCCTAGTGAACAGGTGCATAAAATCCCCATGTAAACAGATGTCATAGCTGCACTGACATCTCTTACTCATGTCTACTCCTGCAGGAAAATGAGGGGGTTTGTTTCCCCCTCTTGGGTGTTTAATGTGGATGGCCTAGACTTGCATCTTCCCGCTCTCATGTATATAGCTCCTTCTTGATTACACAGTGGCTTTTAGAAGGAAAAATCACCCGGAGAACCACAGTTTTCTCTACGAGACTCCACAATAATGCTTTTTCCAGAAGTCTTACAGACACTGTTGACATGCACATCCAGTTTCATGAAGAAACTAACTCAATACAGGGAGTCCTGAAAGGCACAACCAGATTTTCTCTTGATTATTTTAGTACCTAGAGAAAACTTTTCCCCATATAAAAATAAAATAGAAAAAGTCATGGGAAATTCACGTGGAGCCCATTAGAAAAATCTCAGAACATACAGAAATACTTGGAAGATGTCTGACCACTGCTCTTTAAGTCTCATTTTGCAAGGTGATGCTCACAGGCAGACTAGCACAACCAGGTGGAACACAACAATTCTCACTGGGAGCTTTTGAAAGGCCAAGAGCCCCTGCATATGGAGCCAACCCAAACTTGTTCTGCCTAGGTGAGAAAATTGTCTTTTCCCACAGTGATCTCAGAGTTACCTGCACATTCCCTGAGCTCCTGGTGCCAGTGTTACAAAGAGAGACCCTTCATTATCAGGTTGCTTTGGTGAGAATGACACAGAAGCTCGCAGAGCCGTTTGTACTGACTCTCTGAACCCTTTAAAAGGCTCCTGAGTAATGTAAGGAGTAAACATAAATATGTCATTTCCTATTATCAAACATATGCATTCAAATCAGGCAAAGTGTCTCAAAAGCTAAGTGTGGTAGAGCTTCACACAAACATGTAGGGGTTTATGTGCCAGATCTGGCTCTTTCCTTCTCACACCTTCTTTTAAACCGAGATATTTGCCAGAACTTTTCAATGCAAGTCAAGGCTGTGGCTTTCTGCTGTTCTCAGACATGGTCAGATTTGTGCTTGTCCTTGCTTGGTACATATTAAAATAATAATTTTTCCTCCCTTTCACCCTTCCAGAGCAAAGTAGTCTGGTTTTGCTCACATAGTAAATTTTTAATGCCTTTTTCATTTTAAATTCCTTCAGCACAGTTTCTGTGGTTCTTTTTGCCTTCCTTTCTTCCCCACTCCCCTTAGCTATGGTTTGTGGCACAAAAGAAAAAGCCACTCTCACAAAATTATGCAGAAAGACAGTGTATCATGATCATGAATCTGGGCCTGATCCAGAGCCCACTGGAGACAAAGATATTCTTTGCATTTATTTCAACAGGCTTTGGATCAGTCACTCCCTCAATAAGAGTCTCTCGGCATGTGTCATTTAAGTTATTAACCATAGCAGTTTTTTTTTCCCCAGTGAAATGCAGAGTGGGTGGCACCAGCAAACCCACTGCAGAGGTACTGTAAAAAATGTATATGGTAGATCTGAGCATGCTCAGCACCTTACTTATGGCAGTTTCTGATAGAGTAGCCAGGCTAACAGTGGTATCCATAAATTCTGGCCAAAGAGCCTGGTTACAAAAGCACCAGCCTGGGGGAGCTGCTGTATGCACCAGGAACAGCACCAGTGCAAGACACTGCCCCGTTCAGATGACCTGAATGAGGATTTTTTAGCTTCCTTGAGGTTTCTACAGATTGGTAATGACAAAAAAACAACCAACCAACCACAAACAAAACAAACAAACAAACCAAAACCCCACAAACAGTGCAGCAAAAGCCTGTCCTTTATAGAAAATGTCCTGGGAGCCCCATTGTGCTGGCAGAGATGATCTGATGCAGTGGAGGAAATGGATTACAGATCAAGAAGATAGAAGGTAAATCTGTGGGAACCACCTGGCAGGAATGGGCTGGGAACAGGAACTTATCCTTCCATGAAGGCACGGGATGGATGGACAGAAGGAAGGAAAAACAGGGGGAGGCTGAATGTAACTAGAGAGAGGGACTGAAAAAGTTCCCTTTATCCAGAAACAAGGATGTCTCTTGCCCCACTGCTTCGTTGAGCAAAACCACCTAACACCATCACAAATCCAAGCCAAAATGCTTAAGTCTGAAACCAAGAGCATCTGAGGCTCAAGGTAGGTCAGAGCAGCAGAGAGCAAACTTTCCTGATGCCTTCACCAGCCCCCACAGAAGGCATCAAAACTTAATCAAGTCAGCCATGTACTCAGAGATGCCAGGAATGAAGAAGTTGTTCCATGCCAGCACAGAGGCATCAACTGACGGCACATCCCACACCCCATCATCCACAGAGACCTTGGTGGGATCCCGTAATGCACCCATATGGGCAAGGGCACTGCTCTGCCAGCTGCTCTCAGCTTGGGGCTTGAACTGTGCTTGGGGGAAGAAGGGGATGGCAGTACCCTCGGTCAGGCACAGACTTCAGGCTTTGCAACAATCCTCCCACCTCTAGCAAGTCCTGCACCTCCTACATGAACAGTGCCCAGGCAACCGCATCGGCCAGCCCAGAGCAATCCCAGCTCCCCACGCAAGCGTGAGAAAATCTTCCGGTTTTCATTTTATACTGAGACACAACCACAGTGCTGGGGAAAAACATAAAATATTGAAAACCTTGCCTTCCTGCAAAGAGATGCATAGGATTTATGAAAACTGAATTGCAGGGACTCAAAACACATAGATCAAGAGACTGCCCTTTTCAGAGCAGTAGCTCAGGACACAGAAGATACAATTTCATGTTCTTGCACTGCTAGAAGTGTTCTTACCTGGTCCTGATCAAGATATTTCATCATACCACTCCCAACCTGTAAAGTGGAGCAACAGCCCTTCTGCAGAGTAGTGCACAGTGCTGCATGGTTGGCACCAACAGCTCCACAGACTGCCAGCAGGCATTGCTGGTTTGGATGCAGGTGTGGAGATAGAGGTGGCAGAAAGGTCTCTTCCCTGGCCAGGGGGTGTCTGAACCAGTGCCAGCTGAGTGTCTTCAGTCACCTCTCATTTCTGGAAACATCTCCAATTTTTTTTTTCTAGGAACATCTCTCAGCAAAGGACTGACCTGATCTGACACGGCTGAGCTGGAGATCAGACAGGCTCACAGCCTAGAGCCAGTGGTACAGCTGCAGGCTGTAGCAGGATTCATAGTACGCCCTGGGATTGGGGAAACCTCCTCCTTTTTCCCTTGTTTCTTTAAACTGCCTTTCCAACATGCTAAGCCCTGCTTCAGCAGAAAGCAAGCACAGTCTGCTGGGTTACGATGATATTTACATTTCAATTACTTAAATACCATTAAGAAATGCTCTACAGCAAGGAAGTTTTCCACAACCCTTATTTCAGAGCAAAGGAGCAAGTTACTCTTCAAGTCTGAACCCAAATGAGAAAAATAACTATCACATCCATATAGCTCCAGCTTTTTCCTCATTCCCTGATCACTTCATTAAGTGTGATCAGAACCACCTTTAACTGATATCAGGAAATTCATACCAGAGTCTTTTAAGACAGTACTTTTTAGATTCATATCAAACATGAACACAAGGTCTAAAATTGATATGAAAAATTCCTCTCTGCACTGCTTTTCTGAATTTTCATAACCTTCCTGCTCCGTCCTGGTCTTCTGGGAACATTATCACCATGAAAAAACAGATTCCTTCCATTTTTCTTTGTGGTAGGAAAAGTATTTGGGAAAATCAGGGGGTGGAACAAATGAAGGGATCCATCCCAAGATCCGTTCTGTTTTCCATCCCTCCTCAGTCAGTAATGAGCAGCAGGGAGACAGGTGCATGCAGAGCATAAGGGGACTTCTAACTCAACATTCAGTTAGATAGCAAGGCAGCACAAAGACAGGAGTGAAATAACTTCTGGTCACAGCATTGACTCAGTTTTTACACTTTAAGATAGGCAAAATGTAATTGCAAGCTTCTGTTAGGGTTAAAGAAAAATGGCTAAACGAATGATGCTGGCTTTCCTTCTGGTCCCAGAAATTAGAACCTGGAATGGGAACTTTTAGGACAGGGATTTTGTTTGCATTAGTTACATATACCTCCGATTGCCCCTTAGGATCTACAGGCAAGACACAGTAGAAGTAATAACACCAGAAATGACCCAGAGAGCAAATGATCTGCAAACAATTTTGCCATTATAAAGTGAAAAATAAATGGGATAAATATTAGAATGTGTTAGTTACTGTAGAGTTCATAAACTAATCATTACTGGGGGAGATGGAAGGATGGAAAGCCAGATACCCTCCCTGTTATTTAAGAGCTGACTTTCTAGTGGGAATGAAAGTATTACAACGTAGGCTAAACAACGTTGTTTCACCCAAGGTCTATTAAAATTTAATTCTAGGGTCCAGATTTTATCATCTTCCATCATGGCTGGTGTTTGTTTTCACAGAGCCTTGACTTGCCTCATAATGCCACTACTGATCAGGGTCCCTTGAGAAACTCAATTCCTCTATTTTATTTTTATAGTTTTCTCTGGTGATTAATTTCTGAAAACATGTTTCAACATTTCAATTTGTAGCACATATCACATTTCACATGGCATGGGAAGTAAAAATGAATTGCTTTGGGGGGGTGTGGCGTGTCTTATTTCCCCTCCTCTCACCTCCCATGTTTAACTAAATAACATTTTTTTAGCAGAGCAGCAGTACAGTGAGGTTTTCCTGTTTTACCCAAGTTTCTAGCCTGGTAAGGCTGAGAAACCACAGACCAGGCTGCTGACAGCTTCACCGACCACAGCAGGTCATCACTGCACTTCTCCCAAACTGCAGGACCCACTATCCCAATATTTCACAGTACCAACGTTACCCAATTAGCTTTGACTGAGGTAGGTTGACAGAAATCTGGAGAAAGTGTGTTGTACTTCAGCTTTTTGATGGTTGATTTGCACCCCCATGCTGTGATGAAGTGCCGGATGCCGATATGCATCAAATCAAACATCGCAGAGGTAAAGCTGCGTGACAGCTTAAGAAAAAAAAAACAAAATAAAGTAGGAGAAATAAAAGAGAAATAAGTGATCCTTCATTTCCAAGGACTTCCGTGTCTTATCTTTCCAGAAGATTGCTGCAGCTAGCTCAATTATTACTTTCCTGGGATGTCTTGTTTGTTTCCACCAGACGGAAGTAATATAAAAATATGTAAATCAGCTTTCTTGAAGTAAGGAATCATGGACCAGTCAATAATGTTTATGCATTAAGAAAGGGCAGCTCCTCCTGGAAGAAATAACACAGGGAGCCGATCATAAGTAAACATTTCTAAACAGACAAAGGGCTGGTCCCTGCAGCACAATATATTATCATATTTCCACATAATTAGTTTGTTTTCCACTTGAAATCAGAAAACGATTCGACATTGCATTCTGTGCCTCAGGATGGTGCATACAGTACAATTCTCATGTGCAGGTTCATATGTTGAATAATTAGTAAGAATTAATCTGTTGAAATTAAAGTTTGGAATATTATAGAACTCATGAATAGTGCATGGAACAATCAAGTAAATTAAACCAGAAACAGAATTTAAGAAGCCAGACAATAGCAGATGACTGCTGGCAATCTGTTTTTTAATCAGTGCGTTACAAGCCAGAGGGATGAATATTGTTACAGACTTTGGAAAATAGTGTAAAACGTTAGCAGGCACAGCAGAGACGACTAAGTAAGCATATTTTTATTATAGTTGTTAAAGAAGGGCACTTCAAAAGGACCTGCTAACTTGGACCTGCTCTCCGGGATGCTCAGATTGGATTTAGGAAGGGTCCTGTACTTCTGGTCTGCACTGCAGGTGCACTAAGGACTTCTGAAAGCTCCATCTCTGTCCATTGTAGAGTTGTATTTGCCTATCTGGACCCAAAAAAGTGTAAGTGTCTTTTTAGTTTCTTTAAAAGTAACAGCTGAGTTGCTCTAAGTCTCAGGCAGCATGAGTCCAGTGTAGTGATTTCTTATTTTAAGAATTCAGAACAGTTATCCCTTAGTTCCATTTTATTTTATATTCACCTAACTACTATAAAGATTTTATTTTTTTGCTTGCTTTACTGTGCAGAAAGCATCGGTCAGGTCTTAAAAAAAATGACAGCAGTCAGAAATCCTGTGAAGATAAGCTTGATTCATGCTGAAATGTATATATTCCTTCCCTTGAAGAACAGAGCTTTAAATCTACACACACACTTGACTTTTTCTGCTCTGTATGTTCCTGTTAAATTGGAAGAGGTTTCCAGATCCATTTGAAAAATGGCCACTACAGTTAGCTGAAACTTCAATCTTGAAAATGAATGAATGGAGCTGGTCCAGTACATTGGCTCTGGACCAGTCTTTAAAATACAGCAGAACAATGAATAACTGAATTCACAGCCAGCTGGTATCATAGTTGGGCAGTGAAAGTGTCAAAATATTAGTGACTTTTTTACATTTGTCAAAATCATTGCCAATATGGGAAGCATGGGCAGCTTGCAAATGTGAATCTTACACCAAAATAGTTTTAAAATCTTGCCTTAAGAATGTGAGTGCAGTTCCTGGTTTTATACGAGCCATCATGGAAAAGGCTGAAGAGAATAAAATACCTTTTACTTAGAAGATAAAAAGCTGTTATTGATTTATCATCAAACATCAACTACTAATGTGGTTGAGCGGGGCTATATGCCCTGCAGTAATAATGGATCAACTGGCATTTCTGTGTCTTATTTTCTGGAGTTAAAGTCCCGTATTCAGTTACTTCTAGAATGCAGAATGTAAAGTCTCCATGCAGAGTATGTATAAAATTTTTATCTGTATATACATACGCACACCAACTCCCGTAATGTAAAGGAGAAAGGAACAGAGTTTGGCCACGTTTCAGTTACAGGAGAGAAAAAGAAAAATAAACATATGTTGGTGGTGTCTGACACATCTTTCTGCTCCAATAATTTGAAAAATGTTTGTTTTATTTTTAAAACAAAATTCTGCTGGCATTCACTGGATGCTGCAGTTGAGAAACTTTCACTCTTTTTGAAAGAAAAAAAATCCCACAGCTACATGACCAAGTTACTCCACTGCAGCAGAACAGAAAGTCACAGTGCTTGTGCACTGACTTTATTCTCTAGCAAGATGCTCTTTGGGAGTTTTAGTGCCTGCGCTCTGCTTGCTGTGCACTTCCTTACCCTCATCAACAGATCTGTTCAGGTATCAGGACTTCAAAGGGACTATGTAAATCATCCTTCCCGTGATGATGTACATGGCAGCCTAGGACCATTCAAACCAAGGTCTGTCTGTCGTTGAACATAATGGATTTTCACAAGCAGTTTGAGACTGGAATCCACTGACCATTTATTGATGATTTCTAAAGGCCTGATGTGCAAAATATGCGAACAATTAACTCTTGTGACCAGTTCTATTAGCATCTGAGGGAGCAACCACTGAGCTAATGAACTTAGGAACTGCAGCACTCCATCAGTCAGATGGATTCATGGAAGGACAGTGCAAATCTCCCACTGACAGAGTTGAGCCACAGATCAAAATGCAACTTGCAAAAGAACAGAACATACCTCCCTCCCATTTTTTTCTTCATTGAAGAGACTCATTTCAAAATCAAATATATACATATGCTGATGTATACTTTGTGCAGGCAAATCCATTGCAGAGATTGAGAAGCTTCTTATTCTCTGCACCGAAATACCTCATTTTTTTTCTTTGCAGTTCATTGGTTAAGTGAATATTCTTTTTCTATTCCTGCATTAGTTTTATACTGAAAACCAGGAACCTCTACTATTTTCCCCTGCTCCTCTGCAATGTTCTTATTTCAGTAAGGTTTGAGTTGGAAAGTTTCCCTAAGAAGATTTTCATTTCTCATCTTGTCTGATGCAAAGTAAAGAGTATGCCAAGTGCCACTGACCTTAACTCTCCTGAATCAAAAATATCTGATGTGATATATAGAAAACTTTGATGTGTAGATATGCTAATCAGCAGAGAAATGTCAAATTTGCATACATTTCAAGTGACCCAACAATATTTACCTTAGAGCTAAGTTTCATATTTTTCTGACAATTGCAGCATTGAACAAGTGACTCATTTAGCATATCTAAGCAGCATTATGTCACAGGGATTTACCTCAGAGTTGTTTGAAAGCATCAAAAAGATGAACATCACTGTCTGAAATTAACAACAAGCCTAATTTGATTTGACAAATGATGCTGATTTAGATAGGGTCACTAGCTATTGAAGATGCGGAGGACAAATAGTGCCTTGAAGCCTTGATAAAACTGAATATTTAAACAGTTCATTATGCAAATTTGCCCTCTACCTGTCAGTAGTGACTAAAGTATAGGGTTAGAGTGCTGGAGAGGCTCCGTGCTAAGGAGACAACAAGTATACATGTACCTGGCTCTTCTTGAAAAAACAACTCCTTAGACATTTACAAAGTGGATGTGTATCAGCACCGTCCTCCCCAGCTTTGGCAGTGACAAAACAGACAAGGGCTTGATTCCAAAAACTTTCGGCATTGGTGCAGAAAACTTAACTTCACCAGAGAGCAGGTAGACAGTGGGCACTTGCCTGTTGAGTATTCAAAGCCTCGTTCTCCGACCCTTTCTCACAAGATGCACATCCTGGGAGCCCAGCAGACCTCAGTGGAGCTACCTTTGTAAACACTTCTGCTGCTTTGGATGAAGATGCTGGATAGGAGCCCTGTGGTGTAACCACAGCAGCCTAGGAACCATGAAAGTCCAGGTTTCTTTACAACTCTGTGCAACAGCTACACAAATGCCTTCATCATCACTCCCAACATCACATGGCCAACTGGTACCCATTAGCAGCAGAAAGGGAAAAGTCTTGACCAAGAAAAGGCCTTGGGTTTTAAAAAATACCTTAATTGAAATATTTTTGTCCATTCAGAATAGAAGAATTTAACTCTTTATATTCTAAATAAGCAAGCAATCCTGATTGCATCAGCCTTGTATCATCTGGGACAGCTGAGAATACAAGTTGCATGAAAGGAATGAAATGTGTAGTAACACACTGTGAACTCTGAGTAGATATTTACGTGTTCAAGAATAGTTAGCAAGACTTACACATTCCAAATCTGATGTGCTAATAAGTACTAATTCTGAAAGCAAGTGCTACAAATCTACTTAATCTATATATACAGCAGCAACTCCTTAAAGGGTATTCTCTTTTTTTTTCTGTATACACACGTGGTTTTAGACATTTAGTTTACTAGTATAATTCAATTTACTAGTGCACTGCATGACCATGGGTCAGCAGATTTTAAGATACCATGGAGTACAGTGTGTCTGGTTGTGTTATGCTTTACAAGTTCATTTTTTGTAAGACACTTTCCACTGTGTTTTTCTCAGCACTCAGAAAAGCCCATTGGTGTAAGTCAGGATGAATTTTGATGCAGTGTGTTTAGAGAAGTGTATGAAAATGTCAGGTTAAGTATTGGCAAGTTGATAATATTGGAAGAGCAAAAAGAAGCTATTTAATTAAAAAAATATGGGGAAAAAATCACAACAGAGCGTTGATAGAAGAATATCTACTCAAACTACAGCCCAGGTTAGCCTTGCATGTAGTGAGCCCTGCCACACACAAGGCAGAGGTCAGCCAAGCCAGACAACTCGGGAACAACACGGCTCTTGCTCACAGCCCTGTACACAAACACAGAATCCCCACTGAGAAATGGGATTCTTGGTGCAGTGGAACCAGGGAAGTGTTTATACCATACTTGGTAGACTTGGGCTAAGGTATAGAGCAGCACGCTGCACAGACTTCCCAGTTCAGGAGCTCATTAGCACCCATGAATCTGCGCCAAAAGCAGAGTAAACCTTTTCCTTTTATCATACAATCTTACTGACTCATTTACATGTGTTTTGGAGTATTTGTGTTTTCTTTACCCAGGTTATCCCATCTCCTCCTCACTGGAGAGGCTAATTGAGAGATGACTGTATTTACCATTTCACCGGATCTGAGAAAACATGCCTTGTGAGCAACCTTGATTTGTTTATAAACTAGCCCCCTAACTCTGCTGAGTTTAGGTTCTTGGCTAATTGCTCTCATGTCCATGAAATGGGAGAAACCCAAGTCTGAAATACATGGAAACAATTAGGGCAGGGAAGAAAAAAAAGCAGAAGAAATAAAAAAAAAGGCTTTCTCTGTAAACAGATGTCCATGCCAAGATACCCTACCTAGAGCAACTGGCACGTGGTATGCTTGCAGATGGATCCACAGTAGGATCTAGCCACTTATATTTAGCATGCAGTGTTATTTGGTTTAGCTAGCCAGCTAGCAATAGGCAGGAGGTAGAAGGGGAACCCATCATTTTTGGACAGAAGTGCACCAGTATCAACACCCCTCTCATACCAATCACATATCTTAACCATTTGCTATTGCAAATGCAGCAATCATTACAGGAAACATCTCCTTTTTTCCTTCGCTATTAGGGAACAGGGGAAGTTGTCTTAGAAGACCATAGGTAATACAATTTGTAATGTGCTATCTTGTTACGTAGCTCTTTGACATTTCACATGGGGAAAAATAAAAAGAAATAGAGTGTTACAGCCCGTTTCATTAGCTTAGTAATTTCCACTGCATGCATTTACTGTAAATTATGGTTACCATGCATGAAGTAATCCAGCAGTCTGAAGGCCAGGAGGAATCATTTGTACATCTAGTCAGATCCTCCTCTGTGACCCGTGCCACAGAATTTTCTTATCTTAGTCCACTCTCTGTACTCATGCCTTCTTACTGAGATAAAATGGTATCAAATTTTGACTTGAAGCCTACAAGTGATGAGAAAAATCTATCCCTCTCCTAGATAAGTTGTTCAAAGATCAAAAGTAGTCTCTGTCCTTTTATTTCCACCCCCCACCCCCATTCAAATGCATCAATGACAAAATCAGAATTCTCTTTGGACTGGACATAACTGTAAAATGCTGCAGTACTTCCAAAGCAAAAAGCTATTATTTTTTATGAGAAGATAAATCACTTGAAGAGAATAAGAGCAGTGAAATGACAGACTTGGTCTTTGGGCTTATATCCAGAAGAGATGGCTACATTTCTAAGACCCACAAAGCAGAGCTAGATGATCATATTGACCCTTTCTGCCCTAAAATAACCCACAAGTTTATAAACTGTCACTTTGCAATTGTTCCTTTAATAAAGTGCTATTCAATGTCTGAACAGGTACAAGTATTTGAGCCCTGTCAGTTTGCATATGATAGCCTTCATACTAAAGTTTCTTTCTTAGAGAAAGGCATTCCAAACACTGATGTACTGCAAGATACTTTTGTCTTTGTAAAACCAACATCAAGATTTAGGTCTGGGCCAGTAGCTACACAAAGGACAGGTCCTCTCCATTAACCCCTCTCCCTTCCCAAAAGGGTAGGGAAATGGAATAAGGGAGACACACTTAATGATATTTTAGTTTTCTTTTCCAATCCATACTGAAAAGAGTAATAAAGTGAAATATATATTTATATGCAAAACCAACATCAAACCCAACCCTCCTAATGCCAATCACGTCACCATCACCATTCATGCTGTGAAGCAAGCACCGGGGAAGGACCAAACTAGGACAACCAAAAGCCAAAATGCTTCGTCCCATGGAAGGGTGGTGATTGAAGCAACTATCATGATAGAAAAACTAAAAGCCTAGTCAGTTCTTTATGTATTTGGATTCAGAGTGCATCTTCACGTCCTGCTGAACAAGCACCTCTGCAATCTCTGTATGAAAATGAAAAGGCTGCTTTAAAACATTTCAAGTTTTCTGAGTTATTGCAAATGCCATAATCCAGCAATCAATAACTGAAACAACCTCGAGGAGTACACATTTGGTTGAGATCAAATTCTCTTTCTCCAAGTGTTGTTCTTTAAATGCCATTAATTTGATGACTGAAAGCAACCGCTTGGGTTCATTTTTGTAAATCATAGTGACTTCAAAGTGGACAGGTTCTTCTGGACTCCTCCTTTGCCCTTGGTCAGATTCTCCAAGACATGCCAGACACTGTGTTCACCAGTGCACATGCTACCTTTGAAGTTATTTCCAAGACATTTTGGGGTACCTTACGGTGATCTAATAGCTTGGTGTTAAACCTCCAAGCATAGGCAGGGTAGCAGATGACATTACCCAAGCTTGAGTAACACAAGAAAAATGTGGTTCTTTGCCATTTCTGGAGCTTTCTGCAAGATCAAGTTTTCCTCTCTATAAATAGAAGTAGTAGTAGCTCATCTGAGTGTTTTAGGTACTCAGAATAATGGATTAAGATTGGAATACAATCATACTCTGACTTTACAGCCTCCTTCAAACTTGGTTTGTGAAGTTTAAAGGACTGTGATGGCTTGTAAATAAACACCGGTAAATACATAGCTTTTTTCATTAGAATTTAGGTTGTCTTCATAAAGCAAGCTGAAACCACAATTTCTAAATTAAACAAACAAAAAAGATGTCTCAATTGTAAAGAGAAGACCAGTCCACTGAAGAATACCAGAAGGATGAACAGCAAGCAGTGATCTTAAAAAATATTCCTGGAATGAATATCATTCTAGTGACTGGATTGCTGCCAAGACTTTTTATTCTATGTTTTTAAAAACGCATAGACTAGGAGAGTCATAAAAGAATGTTTTGTCTCTAGAATATGCTGGAACAAAAGCCAGATATGATTAGACTTTGACATGGACATTCATCATGTCCCAAACTGCATCAGTTATTAATTCTGAAAGTATTAAATATGGAATGGGTTGAGTGTCTAACAAGTCTGCAGTATTATTCAGTTATAAATCAGTCTAACATTTTAGTTTTCAGAAACATCCTCCTGTATACAAGGTTGCATGAACTCAACCAAGCAACACCGCCAGTCTTACGGAAAGAAACTCCATGGAGACCTTCCCCTCTTTGCCTGACCAGAGGAAGCTGAAGCACCAGGATTATTTTCATGGGTGTGGAAAGGGCTTCCACACACAGAACACAAGATCCACATCCAATTCATAGAGGCTTCTCTTTCTGGAAGGTTGCTATGCACTGGATCCTGCCTCCTGGCCCAGTTGACATCTTCCTCTGAAGACCAATGTAGTCAGGTGGCTGGAACATTATCACCAGGGTTCAATACATGCATCTTTTTTTCCTGTGACCTCTGTGATGAAGTTTCTCCTCCTTAGTCATTCAGACCACGTTTGGGGACACACATGCAATTATTTCTGCTACTTAGTTACACTATTCAACATACCCTTTCAGGAAGCTACCAGCTCACATGTATTGACTCAAGTAGATGCAACCATTATTAGATTTTCCAGCATGACAGTATTTGTTGTAATGGTAGCATGAGCAGCAGTGCTATGAAATTCTGAAGTTGTAGCATCAATCCCCAAATTCTGTATCTAAGGGCCATTTCAGTGTTCATTACAATGTTTGTTCTGTACTATAGAGAAAAGCAGGAGAACACTCCTCCAGCTGCTCATTGGCACCATTGCTTATCACAAAGAAGAGCTTCTTGGAGGGGAAAGGCTACAGCTATAGCTTGTAGAGGTACAAGAACTCAAACACATTCACCATCCTAACAAAAGACTTCAATTTTTTTTGCTCCTAAACAAAGAATAATCCTTACATTTATGAGGGAAATCCCCATGTTTATATGCAAAAAAATGGATTCATACGCTCCATTTCTCAACACAGAATTATAGAATCATTGTGGTTGGAAAAGGCCTCTAATAGATCAAGTCCAACTGTTACAATGCCAAGTCCACTGCTAAATCATGTCCCTAAGTGCCACATCTACATGTGTTAAATCTCTCCAGGCATGGGGACTCCACCACTGCTCTGGGCAGCCTGGGAATATTTTCCTCATGTCCAACCTAAACCACTCCTAGAGAAACTTGAGGCTATTTCCTCTTGTCCTGTCGCTTGCTCTTCAGGAGAGCAGACCAACCCCCACCTTGCTACAAACTCCTTTCAGGTAGTTGGAGAGAGAGATAAATATAAATGCATGTCATGCAAAAACATTCCTAGACAGAGCTGTCTGTTTTCTTAAACTCCTAATTTAGATTGTCTTCAGAGACAGACAGAAGGAGAAAAACCCACACATCAGGTTGGGTCTTGATTAATAGCTGATCAAGAGGCTCCTCAAGAGGCTCCACATTCCTCTTGGAATGTTCTTCTCCATTTGCTAATCAATTTAAGTGATGGCAATAGCAGTAGTAATAAATATTAATATTAGTGGTGAGCAAAGTCAGCAATGGAACCCATTGTGCTGTGCACTACAGGAGTGGAGAAGGGACTGTCCTTGTGCAGGAGGACTTCTACTCTAAAGCCATAACTAGGCAAAGGGATTGCAAAACACAAAGCATACAAAGAATAAAACAGAACTAGGAAAGTACCCAAGGGCCCAGAGTCCATCTACCATACTGTGGACAACCCAAGATCTGATTTGATTTTTAGGGAGTCTTTCTTTGATGACCATACAAGGCCTCCTATATTGCTTCATATTCCTTACTTGCAGGGAAATCTCCACACTAGAGAAGTGTCCTCCTTCCTTCTCCCACCCCTTCCTTCTGCCAGAAGTATTTTCTCAGAATGAGAAAAGCCATACATATTAACAGTGCCTCAGACTCCATTACCAGAAGTGCCTTTTGAACCATGAATTCCTGATACTGATGATCATCCATTGGAAAAAGCCTTCAGCTTTACCTCTGACATTCAAAGCTTTTGTTTATTTCAGTACGAGTGCATACAATTTGTAACTCATGGAAACAGAAGACAAACACTTCCTTAACCCTACCCAATGTAATAAAGAAGATGGGAGAGGATAAAAGGATATTTGTGCTGTTCTGTATTAATCTGAGCTGAGGGGTTCTGATAATTGCTCTTAATTTTAACATTATCATAGTAATAACAGAGGTGGAGTCTCAGTATTTCTCCCATCTTCAGTTTTGGCCTATGGCCACACACATTCTATAGCATTTTTGCTGCAGTGATGTTCAAAACCAGTTTGAACCAGTCTCTGGTTCTGTGTACTGCCCTTCATTTGTGTGGTCAGAAGCTTGTTTTATTTAACCCAGTAAATACCAGATCTGTTCAGCACAGAGTGCAATGCACGAAGGGGGAATCCATACAGAATTTCTGCATACCCTCTAATTTACTGAAGTCGGATAGGCTGAAATGAGTTACTCTCACTCCAGGTATGAGCAAATACACACAAATAAGAAATGCTTTCACCAAACTACAGTAAAACCCCTTTTTATCAAACCAGTGCAAGCTTGCTTCTGGAGAAGGTCTAAGAAAATTTGCTATGCTGTTTACATTTATTTTTTTTTTTTAAAGCTTTTGGCCAAGCAGCTTATACATCCACCGTGTGGCTAATATTAATGGCAGAGCTGTAAATCCCTCACAAGGGACTTTGTGGAAATGCTGATATATCCATTACCACCACTGGAAAGTGCTGCCAGGCTCTCCTGTAATTACAGCTTCTTCAAAGGAGAAGTACATCGCTTGGTCTGCGGAGAGAAGCAGCCAAAGCCGACACGAGAGCAGACTGGCAGATTTGTCAGAAGTCCTCATGCCAAGGGCACGAGGATGTCTGACACCCAGACATCCTCAGCCAGGTTCCACAGCAGCAAAGAAGAACAACTAACCCTTCCTGTCCTCTCCACCACTTTCCTGCTCCTCTTCTTTATGTTCTTTTGTAACCCACATTTCCCCAACACCCATCAACCCAAGTCATGCCTTCCCTCTATATTGCATTTCCATCTGTAACTCTCAAGGCATTTTTGCTCCCTCCACCCAAGGCCACTCAGAAGGCCAGTGCCAAGCCCTGGAACTGAACTCTGACATCAAGACCTGCACCAAGGATGGGACACGTTGTACCATTCACAGCCACCTGCTCCGGAACGCCACAGTCTGAGTAATATCCGAATTCTTACACAGGGCTTGATGCTACTCCTATTAGAGTAAAAATAATGAAAACTATTTTCTGTCCATTTGAGGTACTTGCAAATTACCATTCACTGTCATATCTAAGTGCCAAATGCTATCAGACATACTGACAGGCTTTGAAGGCTTCCAAGATGAGGTGGTATTAATACAAGTCTGCCTCACTACAGTGCCACAAGAATTATACAGTAGATACTTAAACTTTGACTGTATAAGCACATTCTGATTCCTTGCAATCAGTAATAAGAGAGCCTTGGTATGGAGCAAGACAGCTGTAAAAGGGTCATTCAGCTCAGCACCATCACATCCTTGTAAGAGCATCTGACAAGAGCACAACAGAAGGACACTGTGCTCATGTCTTGCAATTCAATGGCTGGGGGTGACACCACACAACATCCCCAGGACTAGGTGGCTATCCCTGAATAAGCATTTGAATTTCTTCTGACATGAAGTTCAGGCGGATCTTAGTTGTGGGGAAGGCTGCATTACAGACCTGCTAAAAACCTTATGTTATTGACCTGTCTGCCTCCGGTCTTGTCTCTGCATCACATGTAACCAAGGGAGAAAAAGCTACCTGATGTACCTGTGTGGAGAAATGGCCTCTCTCCCTTGTTATTCTCCCAGACTACCAGGATTAATCAAAATACATAGTCTCTACCTCTGCAGACAGACACCAAGGGATAATCAATGCCAGAGGATGGGAACCTGGGACCTGCAGTGGCTGTGTGTATCACT